>PVKN010016333.1:0-17863 GCA_004027915.1 Capromys pilorides
GGGAGAGGAGGGAGAGGAGAGGAGGGAGAGGAGGGAGAGGAGAGAAACTAGAAACTAAAAAAAAAAAGCTTTTTTTTCCTCTTGAGACAGGGTCTCATTAGCCTCCTGGAGTGCTGTGATTAGACATGTGCCACCTCATCCAACCTATATACTTAAATGTACCATTAAAAAAAAAAAAAAAATCAAAAACTAACTGGTGCACACCTGTAATTCCAGCACTGGAGACTGAGGCAAAGGATGTACAAGGCCAGCCTGTCTAAAACAGAGACTGCCAAAAATAAAAAAACCCGGGGAATGTAGCTCAGTGCAAACATCTTGGGATCAATGTCCAGTACCACAGTGGAAAAAGCAAACAAATTAAAAAGAACCACCCCAAGCAAAATAAAAAATATTGAAATAAGAGAAAAATAGCTGCGATATTGAGACAGCTCACAATTTAAAAAATTTCATTTTATTTTACTTATTTTACTTATTTTTGTCTTTGAGACAGGGTCTTGCTATGCAGTTCAGGCTGGCCTTGAGCTCACTTTTGTAGCCCAGGCTGGTCTCGAACTTGCACTGATCCTCCTGCCTCAGCCTCCCAAGTGCTGGGATTACAGGTGTGCACCACATTGGCCTAGGATATTCAATTTTAAATTAAAATTATAGAATTTGGAGGCCAGCGAGATGGTTCAGCAGTCTAAAGTGCCCACTTAAGAAAGGTTAGGCAACCGCAGTTCGATTCCCGGCACCACATGCTGCGCCAGCCCCACCTCCAGGGCAGGCTGAGCCGGCCATAAAAAATAAAATAAAATAATGGAATTTAAAAATTCTAAGATTCTTTTCACCACAATTTTCTGCACTGATTTTTTAAAATGTCCATTAGTGGGCTGGTGAGATAGCTCAGCAGACTAAGTGCTTGCTTTGGCAAGGACAGGGACCACGGTTCAATCGCTGGTCCTGCATGCCACGCTGGCCTCCAGGGCATGCTGAACCTGCAAACTAGTTGGGATATGGTGGTGCACACCTGTAATCCCAGTGCTGGGAGGCTAAAAACAGGAGCATCACTACAAGTCCAAGCTGCGTAGTGAGACCCTACATCAAATACATAAATGAAAAGAAAAAAAGGAAAAACTTCTATCAGTTATTTGTCTTTACTACTGAGATTTGTAGCTTGTCCTCTATTCATATATATATATATATATATATATGTATGTATGTATGTATGTATGTATATTTTAGTGGAGATAAGATATCCTTATTTAATTGAGACTGTGCTTAAACTCACTACGTAGCACACTCTGGCCTTGAACTCAGATCAAACCTCCCAAACGCTGGGATTACAGGCTTGTACCATCATGCCCACTAGCTGTACATTTAAACCCAAAATGAAGACTTCGCTTAACTCTCATTTATCCCAGCCCTGCCTCTGATCTGTTTCCTTGCAGGGCATCTGTAATCCCATAAGTAACCCTAGACAGAAATCAGTATTTTCTGACAAAGAACCAAGATATCTAAGCATACTCATAAGGAGGGGCCGGGGAGATAGCTCAGGGGCACAAGTGCCTGCCTGGCAAGTGCAAGGTCCTGAGTTTGATCCCCCATTTCAAAAATAAATAAATAAATGAAAGAAAACAGAGGGAAACAAATCCATGTTTGAGAAAACTATGGCTTTGTTCCTTTACTACCTAATGAACAGAAATAATACTTAAAAGGTATTTAGGGACCAAGTGTGATGGTGCACGTCTGTGATCTCACCACTTGGGAGGCTGAGGCATGAGGATCACTGGGAGTTCAAGACCATCCTGGGCTACAAAGTGAGCTCAAGGCCAGCCTGAAATGCATAACGAGACCTTGTCTCAAAAAGACACACACACGGAAAAAAAAATTCTAAAGCCCAGTAACTTGTGTTTCTCTCTCATCCTGCTTATGCAATACTTGCAGTTTGCAGAACTTTAGGTATTTTAACTAACATCTAAGTCTTTTCAACTACCAACATCATAAACAACATAAAATGAAAAGTAACTACATTTGTGTTTAATATTCCAATTCAATAAGTGAAAAAGCACAAGGTAATAAAGAGTTTGCACAAAAGAGGTTACCTGACTAATTTGAAGTTCCCTTTGGTCCCTGGAATGTCTGTAGGAAACTCATCAGGTGTACCACTTCCACATGACCTATAGCATTCTGGTCGAGGACAACTTGGGTCATCGAGTTTATAAATCTAAATATTTCAATTAAAAGAAACAGGTATTTGTTATTTATGCAACAATGAAAGCTAAAGAATTTCTAGTTTCACAGTACACAGCTCACCTTAGCATTAGCATATCCGAGTTTGATTGTAATGTTTCTTTCTAGTTCATTTTTGAACCTGACAGTGTGAACTCCAGAAATGGCTTTTACAACTGTGGATTTCCCATGAGCTACATGACCAATGGTTCCTATAGACGAAGTTAAAAAAAAAAAAAAAAATCAATTCACATGCATTTAGTCACACCAAATATTTTTTCAAATCATGTTAAGAGTAAAAAACTTGGGCTGGGGAGATAGCTCAGTGGCATAAGTGCCCACCTGCAAGAACAAGGTCCTGAGTTTGATCCCTGGCACCACCAAAGTAAATAAAATAAAAATAAAAACCCTATTAAGCATAAACTGGGTGTGATGGTGGGCACCTATAATCCCAGCATTCTGGGAAGCTGAGGAAAGAAAAGGGGAAGTTCAAGTACCACCTGGACAATTTAGGAAGATCCTCTCTCAAAAATAAAATAAAGGGGTTGGCATAAGCACTTGCCTGGCAAGCATAACGTCCTGAGTTCAATCCTTGGTACCAAATAAATAAAAGAGACAGAATATGAGAAAGCTAGGCATGGTGACACATGCTTGTAATCCCAGCACTTTGGAAGCTGAGCAAGGAGGATGGCCATGAGTTCAAGGCTTAACCTGAACTGCACATTGAGACCCTGTCTCAAAAAAAAGAGGTGAGGGGCCAGGAATATAGCTCAGTGGCATAGGCAACTGTCTAGCAAGTGCAAGGTCCCAAGTTCAATCCCTGACACGAAAAAGGATTTTTTAAACAAATTTTAACTTAAAAGGACTTCTTGAAACCAATAAAACCCAAGTTTACTTACAGCAATGCTATTGAGGATGACATAATTTATAGCAGTTTCACATCTTCATGTAGAGGATTTTCTTCCTGAAACACCTCACTAATGTTGCCCAGGCTCACAAGCCACCATAACTCCCCAAGTAGCTGGGATTATAAGTGTGCATCACTGTGCTTGGCTGAATTTTATTTTATTTTTATTTTTTTCCATATATGTGTTTGGTCCAGAGTGAATTTTATTTTTATCTACCTTTTACTGAACTGTAGACTCAAAATGCCCAATACCTATAACTCAACATGACCTAGGTACCAATTAAGAAAAAAAAAAATCACTTTAATCATAGCTTCTACATTAAATAAAATTTTTATAAACTACCCTTTCAATAATCCTGTGCGACAAGTAGAGCTACATTTTCACCACTTCCTTCAACTTCTGCCACATAATTACATACTGCTTTATGCTATTATAAACATCCCACATGCCTGTATCGTTTCTTGTGTAATCTATAAACTGTACATGGGCAACTTTCTTACACAACCCCCCCCCAATCTACTAGATGGTTTAATGTCAATGGCTCAAGAAAGAAAAGTTTTATATTTGTTTTTGTTATTTTCTGGACACACTATGATGCTCAGGTTGGCCTCAAACTCTTGCGTTCAAATGATCCTCCTGCCTCAGGCTACCTAGTAGCTGGGACATCAGGTGTGCAATCTGCTTCAACATCTTTTCTTGAATATTTAAATCCTCACATTATTACACAAAAGGAGAGGTTACTTAGAAATCGGGTCTCTTAAATATTTTTTACTTACCTATGTTAATGGTAGCTTGTCTGCTGATTACTTCATGTGAAAGTGGCGTCAACTTGGTAACATCCTACAAGAAAGTATATCTACTTTAAAACATACACATACCAGAACTTTTTCTTTGACTCAGCTCCCTTCCACTTTGAAAACACCTTTCTCCTCTAAGCAATTTTATATTCTTATGGTAGTGAAGTCCTAAAAGGCCCTGATCGGTAGACAGCAGGCACCCAAGCTCACTAAGGGGGATTTGGAGGCGGAAGACCTCCAATCTTCAAACCATAGCGTGTCCTCGGTGTCCTCCACCTAAAAACAGTGTAGACACCTGTTACCAGACTTCCTCAGGTAAACACCTTAACGACATTTAACACCAAGACTATGCTGAGTCTTTCAAGAGCTCCACATTTCCCGATAGTACATCCCCAGGCCCAGCCAGCTGAACGATCTAACTGCTTCAGGCAGCTTTGGGGCCCGGAGCTCGGGTTCCCTCCTAGCCCACTCCCCACACTCTCGCACTGCCTCGTCCCGACGCCCTCCGGCTGTTCGGCCATCCCTACTCCACAGCTCACTACACCCTTCCAACAGGAAACCTCACCAAAGTGGCGAGATCTTGGCGAGAAAGGTGCGGTTGCCCCAGAGTCACTCCAGCCTCACCCCCCGCCATCTTGTCAAGAGAGGAAGGAAGTGCTTGTGGCGACCGCCTGACAGCACGCAGGTCCCCGTGGGCGGGGCGGGTAGGTGGGGATTACGAGGGTGACTAGAGTCCGGATCTGGCAAAAAGGATGACGGGCGAAGCCATGGCTGCACTGTCCGGCGCTCTTCTTGCTTGGAGTTGTTCAGAGACTGTCTGCATGATTATTTTAAAACGCCGTGCGAAATCGGGACGTCTTTATTACAGATATGTTAGCTATTTGTGCAGGCAAGGCTGAGGGCAGCTCCATTAAAGGCCCCATGAGAGGCGGGTAAAGCAACGCGACTTGCTCGCCCGCTAGGGGGAAGGCGTTTCCGCTTCCTGCGGGGGCGGCCCGAGTAAGTCCCCGGAATCTGGGACTATTAGGGTATAAAAGTAGAAAGAGGGTCTGTCCCCTATTAATTAATGTATTTCAAATTTCAATCAATAATAAAGCAAGATCGGCTTGGGGTCCTCTTTGATCTGCGCTGGGCCCCCTCTCGTCGCTGCAGGTCGCCGGCGGGCGTTGGGGAGGGCGCCCTCGCGTGGACATTTAGTGAATGGCTCCGCTGTACAGTGCTGGCTAAAGGGCCAAGGTGTGGTCCCTTGTGACTATGTTCGGAATGTTTTTCAACAGGTGGAAGCTAGGTGTCGTGAGAGTGTCCAAAGTTCTTTTTTGTTGTTTGGTTGGGTTTATTGGGGAGGGGGGGGACGACGACTTTTTTTTGTTGTCGTTAAGCCGGATCCAAGAAAACTCGGTTTTTCAGTGTAAAAATGATCAGTAAATCACTATTGGAGAGAATGGGATTAAAAAGGAATTTTTAGACTTTTTTTTTTTTTTTTAAACTTTATTATTACTTTTTCTTTTTGCGGAACCAAGGATTGAATTCAGGCCCTTGCACTTGCCAGGCAAGTGCTTATCCTACTGAGCTATCTCCCCGACCCCTAAAGCTAGCTAGCTTGCCTGATTGCTTGCTTGCTTGCTTGCTTTTTTTCTTTCATACAGGGTCTCAATAAGAAAGTCAGACTTAGTGATTCTCCCTGGTGCTGGGATTACAGGTGTGTGCCACCACACCTGGTTTGGGGGCCACCCAGCTATCTCCCCAGCCCCTTGTCTTAATTTTTGAGTCAAGGTTTCATTATGTAGTTCAAACAGGCCTTTAATTCACTGTGTAGTCCAGGCCGGCCTGGAACTCATGGTGATCTTTCTATCCGAGCCTCCAGAGTTGCTGAGATTACAGCCATGTGCTCAATGCCTGGCCTGAATATGACTTTTATGTGGTAAATTTTAGCTACAGAAATTTACCTAAAATAGGAAGTTACGTTTTAGTGCATTCATTAGTTAAGTGCTGGTGGAAGCTACAAGCTGGTATTTGGGTGATTTTTTTTTTTTAAATGTATTTAGGACAGGGTCTTGCTATACAGATCAGATTCGTAGTGATCCTCCGGTTTTCAGCTTCCCAAGTGCTGGGATTACAGGTGGATACCACCACGCCCAGTGTCTGCCTAAACAGGTGCTTTAATCTGCTGAGCTATCTGGCCCTAAAACAACTTCACACTAAAGGTTTTTTTTTTTTTTTTTTTTTTCCCATACCAGGGATTGAACTCAAGACCTTGCATTTGCCAGGCAGGCACTTAAGCTGCTGAGCTATATCCCCAGCCCCTTCAGGCAAATCCTTTGACAGTAAATAGAACATAAAACACTTTATTGTCACAAACCTATCAAAAGTAGAAACACCACAGTAAATAATGTTTATTAATACAAATATTTAAAGCCCATAATCTCAGGCTGCTCCAGAGGTTAAGGCAGGAGGAGTCTTTGAGCCCAGGAGTTCAAGACCAGCCTCAGAAACATAGCAAGACCTCAGCTCTTTTAAAAAGTTAACAATCAGGCCCACCAAATAGCTCATCAGATTAAAGTGCCTGCAAGCAGGTGCAGGGGCGTGGGGGGGCTTCCATCCCTGGACCTCATGTGTTGGTCTCACTCCCAGGGCGCTCTGAGATGGCAATTGAGACTAGGCATGGTGGCATGCGCCTGTAATCCCAGCTCTAGGGAGACTATAAACAGGCGGATCACTAAGAGTCCAATTTAGTAGTGAGACCCTGAACACCCTGTAGACCCTTCCCTAAAATACAAAAGAAAAAAAGTTAACAATTATAGACCCCAACTAAATGCATACTAACTTTGATCCTCTCAACAATCAAATGAGATAGAGAATATTATTTCCATTTTACTGGTGAGGAAATTAAATTCTAGAAAGATTAAACAACATAAACAGGCATGGTGGCATACTCCTGCAATCCCAACACCCAGGAGGCTGAGACAGGAGGGTTGCTGTGAGTTCAAGACGACCAGTCTGGATGCTTCAAAAGCAAGCTCAAGGCCAGCCCAAAATGCACCGCAAGACCCTGTCTGAAAAAAAAATTAAGTCACACATCCAAAATCTTGCTTTTAGTAAACAGTAGAGCTTTGATTCAGAACAAAGTATGAATACACTCTTTTTCAAAAAACCTCAGATTTACTAGGCAAGATATGGTATTCCACACCTGTAATCCCAGCTACTCTGGAGATTGAGGCAGGAGGATGTTGAGCTCCAAGCCAATCCAAACAATATAGTGGAAGCTCATCTCAAAAAAAATCAGATTTATTGGGTTTCATTTATATTTTATAAGATTAACTGATTGTAAGTATAGAATTCAATGAGCTTTAGAAATGTGCAACCATCACACTTTAGATTACAAGCATTTCCTTCCTTCACATGAAAGTGATACCTGATACCTATTTTGGGGGCAGAGTTGAGATAGGTTATTGCTGTGCAATTCAGACTGGCCTTGAACTCACTGAGTGGCAGAGGCTGGTCTCAAACTTCAGTGCTCCTCCTGTGTTAGCCTCCCGAGTGCTGACATTACAGATATGTGTGCCATCACACTGGGCTCCTGGTGTCTATTTTCAATTAGCCACCATTCCCATTTCCAGCCCCAGGCAATCACAGATAGGTTCCCATCTCTAAAAAAAAAATTTCCTTTTTCTGGATGTTTCATTTAAACAGTCACAATCTGCGATGTTTTGCATATGGCTTCTTTCACTAGCATAATGGCTTTGAAGTTCATCCAGGTTGTGTCACATACCAGTTCGCTCCTTCTTATTGTTGAATACAGTTGCATGTCATATTCTGTTGACCTATTCACCAATTAATAGATGTTTGGATTGTTTCTACTTTTTAGCTGTTGTGAATAATGCTGTTGCTAATGAGCATTTGCGTATAAATTTTCTTTTTCTTTATTTTAATGTATTTAGTACAGGGTCTACAGGGTCTCGCTACACAGATTGCATTCATAGTGAGCTTCCTGAGATTACAGGGGACCACCAAGCACTGAGATTACAGGGGACCACCTCCCTGTCCATTCTCAATCGCTGTCTCCACACGCCCTGGGCGCGGGGCTGACATAGCAAGCCAGGATCAAATCCGGCCACTGCATCTGCCTAAGCAGGTGCTGTAGTCCACTGAGCTATCTGGCTGGCCGTGCAAGCCTATTTTCAAATTTATTTCTTTTTTACATACATATCAGCGTTGGTTAACTTTTACACAGACCATTACTGATCAAGGAAATAAATTCAACAGCCATTTGGAAAAAGATAGTAAATTCCTCAAAGTGCTGCACATTTTACACTCTCTCCAGTAAGATGTAAGGGCTCCAGTTTCCCTACATCCTTAAAGCCCTTGGTGGCCGGCTTCTTTTATTACAGCCCTTCCAGGACCTGTGGTGGTAATTTGTATTGCCCTAACGCTAATGGGTTTCGAGGGTCTTTAACCGGGGGCCAGGCTCAGGCAATGCTCCGCCTAGGTGTCTTTTCCTGGACTCACTGGCCACACCTATTTCTTCTTTAGTAAAATACTTATTGATTGATTAATTGATTGATGGAACCAGGGATTGAGCTCAGGCCCTTGCACTTGTCAGGCAAGTGCTTATTCTACTGAGCTAGAGTTGGTCCTCTTCTCAGTGTTGATGGTTATAGTGGTACTGGAGGTTCAACCCAAATTCTCCTGTGTGTTCTCCGTGAGCCACACTGCCAGCCCCTGCTTGTCTTTTGTTTTGTTCTGTTTCAGTTTTAAGAGTTCTTCCTATAGTCTACATTCAAGTCTACAACATGATTTTTATTGGTTCATTTCTTTTTAAATTTTCTTATCTTTTATTTATTTATGTATTTGGTACAGGGTCTCACTGTGCAGCTCAGACTCATAGTAATTCTCCTGTCTCAGTCTCCCCAGCAGTGGGATTACAGGCGTGTGCCACCATGCCCATACAGATGGAGGGCCAGTACTGGGGATGGAACCTGGGTCCTTGTGCTTGCCAGGCAGGCGCTTACACTGCTGAGCTATCTCCCTAGCCCCCACATCTTTTTTTATGAGTACATATTGTTTAGACAGATTAATCAGGTTCTATTTTGAATACAAATCCTTTATTGGATGTATTTCCTCACGATGTGTAACTTGACTTACCACTTTCTTACCATTGTATTTGGAGTTTTGTGGTTCTTTATGTTTGTTTTGTGGTACCGGGAATTGAACCCAGGGCTTTCACCATAACCTACATCCTCAGCCCTTTTAAAAATTTTATTTTGTGGCTGGAGATGTAATTCAGTGGTACAGTGCTTGTCTAGCATACAGAAGGCCCTGGGTTCAATCCGCAGTACCATGATATAATAAAATTTTTATTTTGAGGCAGGATTGTATTACGTGAAATAAATTACCCAGACCTCAAACTTGCAACCCTCTTACCTCCAAAGTAACTGGGATTGCAGGTGTATACCACCACACCTGGCTTATTCGTTGGTTTGGTTTGGTTGTTTGAGACACAGTCTTGCTGTATGGTTCAGACTGCCCCTGAACTAATCATATAGCCCAGGCTGGCCTCAAACTTGTGGCAGTCCTCCTGCCTCAGCCTCCTAGTGTTGGCATTAAAAGTGTGCTCCACTATGCTGCTTATTATATATATATATCTATATATAGATATGTAGATATAGATATAGATATATAGATATAGATATATAATCTGATTTTTTATCTTTTCAATTTTTTTAAAGTTTATTTTATTTTCTTCAACCACATTACATATTTGTTTGTGTTGTGGCCGGCTCAGCCTTCCCCGGAGGGTGGGTGGTGGCACAGCATATGGTGCCTGGGATCAAGCCACAGTCCCTGCGCAGTGGCCTAAACTTCCCGACGCACGCGCTTTAGACTGCTAAGCCATCTCACCAGCCGTTTTTTCAATTTTTTGATAAACTTCTGTTGTTTAATTTTATTTATTTATTTAATTCATTTTTTTTATGTTATGGCTGGCTCAGCCTCCCCTGGGGGTGGGGCTGGCACAGCATGTGGTGCCAGGGATTGAACCATGGTCTCTGTGGTTGTCTAAGCAGATACTTTAGACCACTGAGCCATCTCTCTGGCCCTTATATTTTAAGAGCAAAAAGTTTCAACTTTGGTCGAGTTCAATTTATGTTTTTGTTTTTGGTACCAAGAATTGAACTCAGGACCTTGTGCTTGCCAGGTACACACTTAGGCTGCTGAGTTTTCTCCCTGGCCCTTTTCTTTTTGAGACAGGATCTTGGTATGCATGCAGTTCAGGCTGACCTTGAGCTCACTTTGAAGCTCAGGCTGGTCTCAAACTCACAATGATCCTCCTATCTCAGCTTCCCAAGTGAGAAAGTATAGGCGCATGTCCCTATGCCTGGTCAATTTATGTATTATTTTTTTTCTTTCATGGATCATGCCTTTTAGTGTCATAGCTAAGAATACTTTGCTTAACCCAAGGTCACAAAGATTTACTTTTGTTTTCTCCTTAAGATTTAGAGTTTTAGCTGGGTATGGTGTCGCACGCCTGTGATCCCAGCACTCGGGAAGCTGAGGCAGGAGAATCAGTGCGAGGTCGAGACCAGCTTGGGCTACAGAAGTGAGCTCAAGGCCAGCCTGAACTGCATAGCGAGAACTTGTCTCAAAAAGACAAAAAAATTTTACAGTTTTAGCTCTTACATTTAGGTTGGTTGAGTTAATGTTTATGTACGGTGAGGGTATAACTCCATCTTTTTTTGCATGTGGATATCCAATAGTACTAGCACAATTTTAAAAAATTGTTTATTTATTTTTGCAGAACCAGGGATTGAACTCAGGCCCTTAGACTTGCCAGGCAAACACTTATTCTACTGAGCTATCTCCCGAGGCCCTAGCACAATTTGTTGAAAGGACTACATTTCCTTATTGAATTGTCTTTTTGTGGTATCACCCAGCTGAACTGACTCAGTGTATTGCGTGGTGTGTGTGGGGCCCTCAGATCATTGCCAACAGCACAGAAAAGAGGAGCTGGGACCTTGGTGTTACTGAAGATGCCTGTGGTGCTTTTCTGAGGCGCTCTGGTTCTTTTTTTATTATTAATTTTTTTATTTTTAATAAGAAATAACAATATGATAGTTTCAAAACACATTAGTAGTGCATTCATAATAATTGATACATTGACTATTGTTGTCCTCCAGCCCTCTGGTTCTTATCATGAGCCTTCCTTCCTGATTCCAGTGGAGATTCCTCAGCCTGCTGACACAGATCCTTCATCCTGCTGGCACAGACTTTCTAAGCTTCCGCCACTGACCTTGGAGCCTTCCCAGAACAGATTCTTTTTTGTGTGTGTCTTTTTGAGACAGAGTCTCGCTATGCAGTTCAGGCTGGTGTTGAGCTCACTTTTGTAATCCAAGGCTGGTCTCGAACTCACACCTGATCTTCCTGCCTCAGCCTCCCAAGTGCTGGGATTACAGGCATGTGTCACCACAGCCTGGCTGCCAGCAAAGATTCTTGAAACAGACCTGCAAAAAAAAAAAAAAAGGAAGGAAAAGAAACAAACGTGTGAGATATGGGCTCTAGGCCTCCAGATGGGCTCATGGCTGGTGTTGTGCTGGGCTCGAGGTTTTTTTTTTTTTTTCCAAAGATTATCATGAACACATTTATTTGTACAATATGCAAAGTAGCAGACAACTTAGTGGCAAGGCCAAGACATTTCCAGGCACTAAATGTCAAGGTGCTTGAGACACTGTCTACGAGCAAAAAGAGATGCTGAAGGAAAGGAACTCCTGCCCCCACCCCACCTGGGTAGAGAAGTGTGTGTCTGGGAACAGTACTCAATGGGCAGCACCACACAGGGCAGCAGGGATTCAGACCAAAACCCATTTTCCAGCTTTGCACTATGGCAAAGGAAGTGCGTCACGGTTTAGTTGGCCTCTCAGTGTCGTTCCTCCCTGGAGCCCACAGGGATTACAACTCAGGCGGCAAAGGGATCAGGTGCTCCTCTCAGCTTCTTTTTTTATTTTATTTACTTGTTTGCTTGTTTGTTTCTTTCTTTCTTTATTTCGTGGCTGGCTCAGCCTGCCCTGGTGGTGGGGCTGGCGCAGCATGTGGTGCCGGGGATCCAACCGCAGTCCCTGCAGTTGCCTGAGCTTTCCTAAGCAGGCGCTTTAGACCACTGAACCATCTCGCCAGCCCCGTCCTCTCAGCTTCTTCACCCACGTAATGCGCATGGGCTCGAGGTCTTGAGCTGGACTCATGCAGGACATTGCCTTGGGATCCTGGCCCTCAGCTGGATTCTTTGGGTCTTTAGTGTGTGGACAGATTTCCTGCACTCTTTTGTATTTGACTCTTTGAGTGACCATTATAGAATAAGCCTGTAAATTATGTGCCCTATATTAAAGGGCACATAATTTAGCACCTTTGTCAAAAATAAATTGGGGCCAGAGAGATAGCTCCGTGGCACAAGTGCCTGCCTGGCAAGTGCAAAGTCATGAGTTCGAACCCTGATTCCACACAAAAAAAAATTGACCCAGGGGCCAGGGAGGATACCTCAGTGGAATAAGTGCTTGCCTGGCAAGTGCAAGCTCCTGAGTTCAATACATGGTACCACCAAATAAATAAATAAACAAACAAATAAATAAATTGACCTGGACTCCATGTAGGCACTGGCCTACCATGTCAAGGCCCTAGGTTTGATCCCCAGCATTGTAATGATAATGGTAACAATAACCATAATAACAGGAATAAGTAAATGGACTCCAAATTCAAGGGTTTATTTATGTACTCTCATTTCTAGTCCATGGATTCATATGTCTATCTTTTTTTTTTTTTTTTTTTGAAACAGTCTTGCTCTGCATACTGTTCAGGCTGGCCTTAAACTCACTACATAGCCTAGGCTGGCCTGGAACTTGCAATACTCCTCCTGCCTCTGCCTCCCAAGTGCTGGGATTCATAGATCTATGCTTTTTTTTTTTTTTTTTTTTTTTTTTTTTTTTTTTTTTTTTTTTTTTTTTTTTTTTTTTTTTTTTTTTTTTTTTTTTTTTTTTTTTTTTTTTTTTTTTTTTTGTCTTTTTGAGACAGGGTCTTGCTATGCAGTTCAGGCTGGCCTTGAGCTCACTTTTGTAGCCCAGGCTGGTCTCAAACTCACATTGATCCTCCTGCCTCATATAGATCTATGCTTTTACTGATACTATAATGTTTAATTTTTGTACTTTTATACTATTTGGAACTATACTATTTTATACTGTTTTCCTTTTTTTTTTATTTTTTTGAAATAAAGTCTTACTATATAGTCCCAGCTGACCTTGAACTTGCTATATAGCCCATGATGATCTCAAACTCAAGATCTTCCTGCCTCAGTTTCCTAAGTTCTGGAATTTCATGTATGTGCTACTGTTGGGATCCGGAAGCCAAATGCTGGGATCTATTTTGTCTCTCATTTTCACCTGTTGCATGGGGAGAGCCGGCAGGAAGGAGCGAAGACAGTAAGGACCTTTATTTATACTTTTACAAAGTTGCAAGACACAAGGTTGCCTAGCGACTAATAGCCTACAATGTCCAGGCAGGATGTTTTTCTCAAGACTGAGGAAGCTTGACTGCTTTAGGCAATGAAGCCTCATCCTGCCCCGCCACACATGATCAGTTTCAGCTTCAGGGCTCCCAACCTGATACCATATTTTCTTCCAGGCAGGGTCTTTCTGTGCAGCTCAGACTGACCTCAAACTCAAGTAATCCTCGTGCCTCAGCCTCCGGAGTACTGGCATTGCAGGCATGTGCCACCACGCCTGGCCTGGCCCTATGTTTGGCTATTCTAGGGTGTTTGCATTTCCATATAAATTTTATATTTTTCCATATACATTCTAGCATTAGCTTGTCAATTTGTATGAAAACCTTGCTACTTTTTTTCTAGTTGTAGTTTTAAAAAAGCATAAAATTTACTATCTTTACCTATTTTAAGTGAACAATGCAGTAGTATTAACTATTTGTACATTGTTGTGCAACAGATAACTAGAACCTTTTTTTTCCTTTTCTTTCTCTCTCTCTTTTTTTTTTTTTTACCAGGAACCTTGAGTTTGCCAGGCAGGCACTTAGGTCACTGAGCCATATATCCCTGGCCTCTAGAACTTTCTTTTTTAAATAAAGAAAAGTTTTACAAACTGATATCTAGAACAGTTTTTACTAAAGTGGAACTCTGCCCATTCCTGTTGTTTTTTTTTTTTTTTAAGTTTATTTTATTTTTATTTTTTTAAACCTTATTTATTTATTTATTTATTTATTTATTTATTTGTGTTCTGGCTGGCTCAGCCTGCCCTGGGGGTGGGGCTGGCGCAGCATGTGGTGCTGGGGATCGAACCGCAGTCCCTGTGGCTGTCCAAGCTTGCCCAAGCAGGTGCTCTAGACCACTGAGCCATCTCACCAGCCCTCCTGTTGGTTTTTGAATAGGAATTACTTCCTTGTCTTTTTCTTGGTGCTAGGATCTTGCACATGCTAAGCACATACTGTACCACTGAACTGTACTACCAGCCTACTAAGGATCATTTTGCTTGCTTGCTTTTCCTTCCTTCCCTCCCTCCCTCCCTTCCTTCCTTCCCTTCCCTTCCTTCCTTCCTTCCTTCCTTCCTTCCTTCCTTCCTTCCTTCCTTCCTTCCTTCCTTCCTTCTCTTTAAGGCAAGGTCTTTCTGTGTAGTTCAGGCTGGCCCTGAACTCACTAAGTAGGCTAGGCTGCGCTTGAACTCGCAGGAAACCTACTGCCTCAGGCTCCCAAGTGCTAGTGTTGCTCGTTGCAATGAAAATAAAGACCCAAAAGCAAACATTTGTAGCGCTTAGCTGTGTTGGGCGGCCTCCACTCCCCTGTGGGTCAGATATTTAAAGGGAAATCACGCGGGTGAGGGGGGGTGGAGAAAAGGGGAGTTTGAAGAGAAGAACTTTGCAAGACATTTGGTACCTGGGTTAGGGAGGGAGAGGGAATGTTACAGAGCTTGCTCTGTTTGAAATCAGGAAGGACATTTGGCACCAGGGTCATGGAGGAAGAAGAGATATTACAAATTTATGGTGAGAACAAGGTTTTACAATGTGGTAGTCACAAAGTCTGCTACAGAGAGCAGAGGCAACTTTCCCCAAGGATAAAGTTTGTTACAGAGAGCGAAAATTGGAGTTGTCTTACAACAAGGGAAATACAAAGTATTGGTCATCTCGGAGTTTGGGCTAAACTAAAACAAAGGCACAGTTTGTCTTAGGGTAGGAGGGCTCGTGTCAACTAGGGCAGGGGTTAAGTCAATTTTTGGTCTGAGCATTGGGATACCTGGGGTCTCATTTTGTCTCTAAAAGGCTTAGCACATTCCTTGGTTTATGGCTGGGCAGGGGGAGCCAGAGGACAAGCAACTCATGAGGTAGTACAAGATGGAGTCACTTAAGCTAGTTTATAACATTCCGCACTGGTATTTGTATATGAGTCAAATCATTGACTCATTTGGGTCATATTTATGTAACAGACTAGGAGACATGGTGAGTAGTCTCTAATTTTTGACAAATCTCTAGAGCCAATTTTTATTATATCACATTTCAGTTCTTTTATATTTTGTCTTATTATTTAGTGAAAGGAAAGGTTTAACAACATTAATTATCATAGCATATGTTTAAATCTTTTATATTTGTGATCTTTTGTGATAATGTTTTATTAAATCAGTTTGAGACAGGGTCACCATTGTTAATCTTATTTAAACAGCAAAGAACTCAGGGTGGGAGTACAGGCCATATCTCTAGGGGCCCCACTGGTTTTGTGAGGTGTGGCCCACAGCGAAGTATATTTGGCTCTCTTAAGTTGCAATGTTGTCTTTTATTTTGTCTCCTTGCCTAGCCCTGTCTAACTGCCTATAATAAATTTAGGTAACTCAGCTGTTTATAATATTTTCTCTGGAGAAGTAACCCAAACTTCCGTGAGGGAATTATGTGCGATGACCACTCTGGCTTCTTCAGGCTGAAAGGGGTCATAGTTGTTGACCAGCAGTGAGAGATACCCTCCAGAGGTTCTATCTAAAAGGCCCTCAATAGACACTAGGCATTTTCATCTTGAGTAGACAGAATTGCTCTAAATCTGGAGAAGACAAAGCCAAAGAAACCATTAAACATATATGGGCCAAATAATATAAAAAACATCAGCAGGATAATTATGAATATAGTTAAAATGATTTTTACCAAGTGAACAGTAATGATTATAACAAAGATGACAAAGATAAGGCTTAGGGACCTCAACATTTCATGTAACACTGACTTGATCTCTAATATTTTGAACAGCTATTGAGACATTAGAAGGATCTGTAATATAATATTTTGTAGATTTATTAGCAGAGATCTTTTAAATTGGGGCACATGAATTGCTAGACCTATGGAAAATATTGAGTACTTTTTATTTTATAAGTAGGGCCACTGTCTGGGTAACTGACAAATCTGTATGAGCATTTATTAAGAGTTTAACAAGTTCTCTCTTTAGATTAGCAGTTTATAAGGGTTTTCTCAGGCTGAGAGGGGAAGACCCATGAGCATTTTAAGCTGAAACTTTCTCTGACTCCATCATGAACACTTCTTTATTTCCCTCTCTAGCAGCTTTGGACATTGTTGTTTGAAACGTCCTTTCTCTCTGTCTGGATCCAGACTGGTCTTTGTTTCTGCAGGCTGCTAGTATCACCGTTTTTATTTTTTATTTGTAATTCTATTCTATATCCTCTTTATTATGAAACACCTCAATCAACACCAATTTATTTTTGTAATCCCTTCTAACTTTTGTAGCTTGTGTCAGATATCTGGGGCCCACTGAACAAGATATAACCCTTTAGTTTTAAGGCCCCCTGTAGGTAACCCTGCAGGTGACTGTATAGACTCTATGGACAGAATCTGGTGGATTCCAGTAAAAGGAATCTAGATATAATTAAGCATATTTACCATAGACTTTACCTGGGTTTTGGTATCTTTTAGGAAACAAGAAATTTTTTGAAAGGTTAGAACATGCATAATCAAAACATGAGCATTTAAGCGAACATGTAAATTTATAAAACTCTTTTGAGGCATAGCAATTGTAACTCTCTCTTAGACCCCTTTATTTATGGTGTCTGATAGTTTGTTATAAGTCCTTTTAGCCTGAATTATAGTTATTTTTAAATTTTGAGAACTTATAACAACCAGATTAATATTTTTTATTGTCATGTTTTTGAACTTAAAATGTATCTGTATGGGGAGACATTTTTGTCTTTTTATTGGAAAACAACTAAATATCAACTAAAATCGTAACATTAAAAAAAAAATATCAGGTGCCACCACAGCCAACTTCATCTTTTTTTTTTTTTTTTTTTGTGGAACCGGGGATTGAACTCAGGCCCTTGTGCCTGCCGGGCAAGTGCTTATTCTACTGACCTATCTCTGGATCCCAATTTCATCATTTTGAATCTACAGATTGGTTTGCAGAAGAATGCTGTCCGACAGCATGGAGGTCTCCAATCCCAGAAGCTCTCTGCCTTGCCGGTGCCTAGCCCTCTACCTTCCCTCAGTGAGCCAGTCATGGGACAGCAGGGAGTGGCCCTACCTCAACCAGGCCTGGGCCAACAGTCATATTTGAAATTATCTGGTCAGCTGCCCCCATCTGATACTGAGGTGGCCCAAACTGACTCACCTGAAGTCCCTCTCTGCCCTATATCTACAAAGTTTGGTCTTGAGATAATTATGCGATTACTGTTTTTTTTTAACAACAATAAATAATTCCAGAGTCTACATTTAATCCTTTTTCCTTTTTCCTTTTTCTTTCTCTTTCATTTCTTTCTTTTTTTTTGTCTTTTTGAGACAGGGTCTCGCTACGCAGTTCAGGCTGGCCTTGAGCTCACTTTTTTTTTTGAATGTGAAATATCTAAAAATATTGACACTACATTTATAAAATAGCTATTGTAAATGCACATAGTGTATTCTATAGCTGCCAGGTTTACCTCTTTT
>PVKN010016334.1:0-17944 GCA_004027915.1 Capromys pilorides
ACAAGACAGAAGCTTAGAAAAATACATGAAACAAAACTAAGAACTGTTGAAAGTCATTGACATTGAGTAATATAGACGTGATTCATTATGTATGTGTGTAATCATTGTGAAGATTTTAAAAGTTGTTCTACCTAAGAACAAAGAGGTATTTTAACTATCAGTGTAATCTTTTGTTCATATTTAGGTCTTTGGATAGAACAAAAATAAAATCAGAAAAAAAGCAGTAAAATAAAAGAATATTTTCATTATTCTTTAATATGTTCATTTCCAATGAATCTAGGCTTAAATTCAAAAACAGTTTGTCTTAGTGGGTTTTTTTTTTTTGTTTGTTTGTTTAATTCTAGCCAAGCGATCTTCCTTACAACAGTAGACAAAAGGCTTAGCCTAATATTTCCAAGAGGGTGTTAGGAGTTTAAGGCTTTAATAGGCCAAAAAAAATCAGGGACTATCTTTAACAAGAATTAGAGGAGTCCAGGATTATTTTTCCCAGATAGTTGATTAGTAGCCTACCATTTTTTTTTTTTTTTTTTTTTTTTTTTTTTTTTTTTTTTTTTTTTTTTTTTTTTTTTTTTTTTTTGAAGATAAGTCAACAGTAGTGTCTTCTGATAATTTTTGTGTTTGAATGCTATCACTGCCATGTGCCATCAGGATGATCTTGGACAAGATATATATTTCCTTAAAGTTTGGTTCTTTTGTCCACAAAATAAAACAGGTGAGTTCATTGTGAGATTGGCACAGTATCTGAGTCACCACTCACAGTGCTAGTCAATGAAATAAATATTAGTTCCTTCCCTACCTATGACAGAAGCTCTTAGAGATGGGATTGTTTGCTCCTTTACTAACCTGTTTCCTTTTTGAAAATACATTGTCTTTCTTGCTTAATCTTTTTCCACGTAGAGTCTGCATGCTGGGTAACCGCACTCTTTCATCAAGACACATTGACATCTGCTCTAAGACCAAGGAAATTAACAACATGACAGTACCATCAAAATTATGGAGCTTCTTCTGTAACTCCAGTCAGTTTTTTAATGCCACCTGTGATGAATACTTTGTTCATAATAACGTCACTTCAATCCAGGGCATTCCTGGCTTGGCTAGCGGTATCATTACAGGTAAGTCAAGGGGTTAGTAGACATGGTTTTTATTCTCTCTGTGAGGAAATAGGCTTCCCCATTTTAGACTCTTCTCTGCCACAGTAGTGCTACTTCCTTTTTAAACAATTTTTGTTGTTATTGTTGATACGAGGGATTGAACTCAGGACCTTGCACTTCCCAGTCAGGTGCTTAGGCCATTGAACTATCTCCTTGGCCCACTACTTCCTTTTGTAAGCGTAGTACACAGCACAGTTATTCAGCATCCCTTGTAAAGTGTTATCTGTTAAAATTCACCCCTCCTATGAGAACAGAGTAGAGCTAGAATAAGATAAAATTGTTTCTGTAGTCTGTCCCTCTCCCACTTCCCCATCTTCTATTTTGATGCAGTGTCTTCTTTCATTGTCCAGGCTGGCCTCTGATTGCTGTGTTCAGAGGATCTTCTGTTTTATCCTTTTGAGTATCTAGGACTAGGTGTGCTGCTCCATAGCCAAATTTGTGTGCACTTAAAACATTACCAGTGTTATTCCTGATGGCAAGTAAAACAGATCTGGTTTTAATTTAATTTCTGAAATTCTTTTTTTTTTTTTTTTTTTTTTTGTCTTTTGAGACAAAGCCTTGTTATGCAGCTTAAGCTGGCCTTGAGCTCACTTTGTAGCCCAGACTGATTTCAGACTCACAATGATCCCTCCTGCCTCAGTCTCCCAAATGCTGGGATTACAGGTGTGTACCATCACACTTGGCTGACATTCTTTTCTATATGACATTGTGATCTTGATCTTAAACGTTTAATACACAGATTTCTTTGTTTTTTTTTCAGTGATATTTCCACTTATTTCACTTTCAGTAATAAAATTTTTCTCTCACATGATTGAACATATATTTTTCATTAAATTAATAGTCACCAAAAAAAAGTCACAATTGAAGAAACAGTGGCTTACCTTTCTGATGAAGGGACCGAGCTGCTCAACAAATGTTGCTTCAACAAAATTAAATAAGACCTTTTATTTTGATTACTCCTGCTGAGCAGCAATTTTGTTTCTCCAGTGGTTTCCATCTGCCAGATAGTCATGACAGTTGCTTTGACACGCTGCTCATGCTTCCAGAGATTCTACCCGATGGATCCTCTTTCCCAGCATAACAGCTATGGCAGCCTCCACTCAAGTCCATCCATCGGGCCTTCTAAAGTCTTGCGTTAGCTGCCAGGGCCTCCTTCTGCTGAATATGGTATTCCTGAAATCTCATGGATATTCTTTGTGTCATTTTTAAATATTTCTGTAAGCAATGTTCTGAACAGGTGATCTCTTCAGGTTTTTCTTCTCTTGCTATGAAGTCTTTAACACAGTCCAAAAAGCAGGTTTTTGTAAGTTTATTGTAGGTTCCCAGCAATTCCCTAAACTGTTTTATCTGATCAGATTCTGGTATCTGTGCAGCCATATTCTTCTGGTATATTTATGAGTCCCTTTTCTGCTGCACGGGTTTCCTAAGTTCCTGAGAACTAATTCTCCAACTTCTGCTCAGTGTTTCCAGTGAGGCCTGATTTCTCTCTCAGTCACCGGCTTTTGCGTCCACGCGTGGCTGGCGGCTGTGGGTGGCTGCAGTCGGGAGCGCAGGCTGGCTGGCTGGCAGGCAGGTGGGTGGTCGGGGTTAAGGCTCCCACAGATTTCTGTGCACTAGCAAGTTCACACTCAGGTGTTAAAAATAGTAGTTGATTACTAAAAAGTAATGACTTTGAGAGACATTCTCACTAACTTTTACTATTTGTATTAGAGAAGTTAACTGTAGAAGGCGCGGGCGGTCGGGGGCCTCGAGTGCCGCCATGGACTCCGCGCCCACCCCCTTCGCCGAGCTCAGCCCCGCGCGGCTGGCGGTCGCGGGCGCCCCACAGGCCGAGGTGCTGGAAGACGTGCTCCGGGAGCAGTTCGGCCGGCGCTGCCCCACCTGGCCGCCATCTGCTGGCTCAAATGGCTGCCCTCGGGCGGCTACTCGTCTAGGGAGGATGCTGGAGCAGCGGTGCGTGGCCAGTGCCAAGGAGCGTGAGCGGATAAAAAAATCTCTACCGTGGTTTTGCCAAACTGAAGGCACTTGTGCCATTTCTTCCTCAGAGCAGAAAGCCTAGCAAAGTTGATATCCTTAAAGGTGCAACTGAATACATACAAGTTCTCAACGATGTTTTGGAAGGAGTCAAAGACTCGGAGAAACAAGACGCAGATAAGCAGAACTATAGCCACGTACTCCTGAACCACATATATATATCCTTGGCTAGAGAGCTATCCAGAAACATTATCCAACATACCAGCTGTGCCTTGAAGAATGAAGAGGAAGGCCCTGGGCAGGTGGTGGCCGGGGAGAGCCTGCATACGCTCATTGCAAGAGCATGCCGCCTGTGACTAGGAGTTATTTCACTGGGCAGGAGTCTGGATAGAGTTGCAGGAGTAGGATTCCTGGCTCGCAGACCCCTGCAAATACAAAAGTGTAAAGGCCCAGGATTACCTTATAGGGACAAATAAATACAGTGTTGAAAGTTAAAAAAAATAAAAAGTGAAAAGTTAACTGCATTTGTTGCACTAAAACGTCTTGTCACATTATCTTTGAGACAGTTTATTTTTATGGGTTTTTTTGCACAGTTCATGTGTGTGTATATATGTGTTCATGTTGACAACTCTTTAAAAACTGTTACTATAAGGGGCTAGGATTGCAGCAAGGTGGCAGTGGAGTGCTTGCCTAGCCTATGCCAGCCAGGCTCTGTGTATGATGCCAAGCAAGACATTAAGTGAAATAAAAATAAAAACTATAGCAATAAAAAGTCTGATTTTAAATGTTGTTTGGTTATGAAATCAGCTTATTTATACTGTTTTTTGAGACAGGGTCTTACTGTGTAATTCAGGCTGCCTTGAACTCGCTATACAGCCAAACCTGGCCTCACACTCACAGCAGTTCTCCTGCCTCATCCTCCCCAGTGCTGGAAGTGCAGGTGTGTGCCACTACACCTGGACAGCTATAATTTTACTATACTTCTTTTAATTATATTCTTTTTCCTTCTGCAGAGAACCTTTGGAGTAATTATCTACCTAAGGGAGAGATCATTGAAAAGTCCTCAGCCAAATCATCTGATGTCCTGGGAAACTTGAATCATGAATATGTTCTTGTTGACATTACCACCTCCTTCACTCTCCTGGTGGGGATATTCTTTCCCTCTGTCACAGGTAAGTGATAGTGCTGGTGTCTAGTTTAGAAGATCTCAGATCCAGAGAGTTATTTTTTTCAAGAGACAAAATTGTACTCTCAAGATTCATATATTTACCTTTAGCCCTGAGTATCACTATAAAAATCAAAGTGTCCAGGCACTCAAGAAGTTAACTTTGTTTGTTACCCTTCTCTTAAGGTATCATGGCTGGATCAAATAGATCTGGAGATCTGAAGGATGCTCAGAAGTCTATTCCCATTGGAACAATACTTGCCATCCTAACCACATCCTTTGTCTGTATCCTTTTCACAGATCTGATCTGAGATGTAGGTATAGGACCATCCAGTAGAACTAGGGTGACCAGTGTTTTAGCAAAGGCTTTCTCTGTACTGTCCTCTTGGCAGATACTCTGCCCACTTAATATACAAACTTCAAGTAAGATTTTTACAGAATTAGGAAATTTGGTAATTTACTTTAGTGATAAAATGATTGTGATTCTTTACTTTCTGTCTGATATTAAAAGGTAAACAGCAGTTTCCTTGACCACAGTATGGTAGATTTAAGCAATGTTGTCCTTTTTGGTGCATGTATCGAAGGGGTTATTCTCAGAGACAAGTGAGTAGCTAAATTCTTTGTGTCATTTTCATGACATATGATCATCCAGAATAGTTCTAAGGCAGTTATGATCTCAAAAACCCAAGCTAAAGAGTATCAGTGATTGACAATTAGAAAATATATGTACTGAGATAGGGGTGTAGCTCAGTGATAGAACACTTGTGTAGCATGTGCAAGTTGATACCTAGCATGAGAAGAAGGGAGAGAGGAAAGAAGATAAGGAGGGAGGAAAAAAAGAAAAATAGTTATGTGGATATTTGCTTTGTGGAAATTCACTGATGTAAACATTTATTTTTTGCACAGTACTTTTTATATACTTTTTTTTTTTTTTGGTCTTTTTAAGACAGGGTCTCAATATGTAGTTCAGACTGGCCTTGAGCTCATTTTTGTAGCCCAGGCTGGTCTTGAACTCACACCGATCTTCCTGCTTCAGCCTCCCAAGTGCTGGGATTACAGGTGTGCGCCACCACGCCTGGCTTATTTTAAAAAGTATTTAAATAACTGACAAAACTAATCTAACTGACCCATCAAATTAGCAGTGACCTAAATAGTTAATATTCACAATTTATGTGGAGTATGCATGTGCCATAAGACATGATTTGTTATGTTCTTCCAGTGAGAACAGAATTTAGTATACTTTTCTGTTTGGTAGTGATTTGAAGATATTTTACCATATTGATCCTTTTTAAAAAGTTGTTCCCTCTTAGCAATCTGCCATAAGTGAAGAAAATCTGATGTGTCCATATATACAAAGATGTTAATTACAGGTCAGGCATGATGGCACACACTATAATCCTAGCTCTCTGAGAGGTTTAAGCAAGAAGACAGAAAGTTTAAGTACAGCCTTAGCACCTCCATGCCTTAGCAAGAACTATCTCAAAAAATTAAAAAGGGCTGGCTGGGAGTGTAACTCATTGGGGAGGCCCTGGGTTCAGTCCCTAGTGTGTCTGTGTGTCTCTCTGTTTCTGTCTCTGTCTCTGTCTGTCTCTGTCTGTTGGTCTGTCCCCCCTCACACACACACATACTAATTACAGTGAAGAAAGGGTAACATAAATTATGATATAATGTTACTCAAAGTGCTAAATTTTGCCAGGCATGGTGGCACACTCCTATAATCCTTGCACTCAGGAGGCTGAAACAAGAGGATTGTTGCAGCTTGGGGTATAAAGTGAGCTCAAGGCCAGCCTGAACTGCATGTAGAGACTCTGTTTCAAAAAGACAAAGCTGGGGGCTGGGGAGATAGCTCCAAGGCACAAGTGCCTGTATGGCAAGTGCAAGGTCATGAGTTCGAACCCTGGTCCCACAAAAAAAAAAAAAAAAAAAGACAAAGCACTAAACTTTTATTCATGGTTTTCATAACAGAAAAAGAATTTAGAATTATAAATGCAGTCAACTAATCTAGGTTTTTAAAAACATAATAAATAGACTTAAGATATGCCAGATATGTACGATGTTTGGGGTTTCCCTTTTTCTGTTTTTTTGTGCTTTTCCAATTTTTTCGTGGAAGATTATTTTGGTAATCTGAAGGGTAATCTGTAACTAAAGCTGAGTTTATTTTCTGGTTCTGTGGTTTTCTTCATAGGGGCTATCAGTGCTTTGTTTTTGTTTTTTGGTAGTAGTGGGGATTGAACCCATGGCCTTTGCACTGAGCTATAGTCCTAACCTTTCTTTACTCTTTTTTTTCTTTTTTTTTTTTTTTGAAATGGAATTTCACTGAACCATAAAGTTCACCAGGCTGGGCCAGAATTTGTGATCTTTATGTCTAAGCCACCTAGAGTGCTGGGATGACAGGCTTGTGCCATCATACCCAGCTAGTGCCTTTTTTCCCCTTGGAGTACTGGAGAATGGACCCAGGGCCTTCTGTGTGCAAGGCAAGTGCTCTATCACTGAGCTACATGCCTAGACTGTTGCATTTTAATCAGAGCTGTCTATCTTTACTTTTCTTAGTATTCATATCTACCTTAGTGTTAATTCTCTATAAATTATAAATAGAAAGAAGGGGGTGAGATGTCTTTCTGATGTTTCAATGTAAAAATATTGACAGATTAAATTTCCTTCCTAGGTTTGGGGATGCTGTGAAAGGTAACTTGGTGGTAGGGACCTTGTCTTGGCCATCCCCATGGGTGATTGTCATTGGCTCCTTCTTTTCAACTTGTGGGGCTGGACTTCAGAGTCTCACAGGTGCACCACGGCTGTTACAGGCTATTGCCAAGGATAACATCATACCATTCCTGAGGGTGAGTGACATCCTCTTTTTTTCCAAGGTTTTAAGAGAAACAGGGTGGTCATAAATCATAAATATGGAGACAGGTAGGTTTTTAATTGAGAACCTTATAATTCTTGAGTTTATATGTAATTCTGGTAAAAGTATTTAAAAATAATACTGTTGTAGCATTATTCTTCAGATCATGAAACTGCAGGTTAAAAGAATCAAGCAAAAAAAAAAAAAAATCAAGAGCAATTTACTTAGTATATGCCTGATATTTTCCCTCTTACATACAGGTTTTTGGTCACAGCAAAGCCAATGGGGAACCTACTTGGGCTTTACTTCTGACCGCTGCCATTGCAGAGCTGGGAATCCTTATTGCCTCCCTCGATCTTGTGGCCCCAATTCTATCCATGTAAGAGCCAGTTATTATCTTCAATTATTCATACTTAAATTATTCTTACATAATACATGATTTCCATCAGTTCTATAACAGTAGTGATAATAACAGAGTGAGTCAAATGCAGGTTTAACTTTACTTACATGATAATAAACATTCTAGGAAACTTCCATATAGGGCTGACTTACCCAAAGGCCGTGCTAGACAAGTACTTTACTGCTGAGCTGCACATCAGCCTCATCTTTTCTCATTCATTATTAATTGGTTGATAGCTTTTATTCATTTACCTCTGACTTAGTGATGACTTATTATCTACCTGATACTATGCAATGTATTGAGAATACAGAGTTGGATAAGGCACAGCCTCATGATCTGCACCTCGGGATGAGGGTCATGGTAGAGGTTAAAGCTGGGTGGGATAGTAGTACTTAAGTGAGGTGCCTAAGTATCCTGGAACTCTAGAATTACCGCAGGAAGTGACAGTTGTGTCTTGAAGGATGACTAATTGTTTGCTAAGCAAAGAAGGGGTGAATAATGTTATAGGCATGTACTTATATATAAAAGAGTTGAGGAATGCAGCAGTACAGGACATCCAGAGATTTGAAGATAGCGTGGCTGGGCTCTCATGGATAGTGCATGCTGGGTGACTTGGCTGTCCAGAGAAGTAGAGGAGGATCACAGAGGACTTGGAAACAGTGAATAATCCTTTGAATATAAAATTACCATGCTTATGTTTTGGAATGATCAAGTTGATGTAAAAAGGATTAGAAAGAAAAAACTGAGTGGGGAATGCTAACTGGGAAGAAAAAAAGGTGACAGTAGTAGAGATGAACAGGAAGAAAAGTTTAGAATTTTTTTTTTCCCCTCCAGTATAGGGTTTGAACCCAGGACCCTCATTCTAAGCTACAGAACTAACCCTTTCCTCCTTTTTGTTTTTGTTTAATTTGATTTTGGTTTTTAATGTATTTAGTACAGGGTCTCACTACACAGATTTGACTTGTGATTCCCCTGTTTTCAGCCCCACAAGCAGTGGGATTACTGTCACGCCACAACATCCAGTCTCATTTGCCCTCTCAGCACACCCTGGGGACAAGGCCTGCACAGCACATCAGGGACCAAACCCCCATCCCTGTGCTGATCTTTGGTTTTTAAAACAAGGTCTCACTATATTCACACTGGCCTTGAACTTACTGTGTAGCCCAGGCTGGCCTTGAACTCATAATAGTCCTCCTGTCTCAGCTTGACTGCTGAGATTACAAATGTGCAACACCACACCCAGCTGCTTGATTTTTTGTTTTTCTTTTTGTTTTTTTGAAACAGGGACATACTAAGTTGTACAGGCTGAGCTTGACCTTGTAGTTCTCCTTCTAAGAGTGCTGAATTTACAGGCATATGACACCACACTGTTTTTTGTTTGGTGCTGTTGGTGGTGTTGGTGGTAGTGGTGGTAGCAGTGGTAGCGATAGTAAGGATTAAACTAGGACTCATGCAGGCTAGGCAAGTGCTCTTGCTGTACCCTCAGACCAGATTTTAAATAGGTAGCATCTCATAGGGCCTCCTAAGTGAATTTGGATGAAAGATGAGTAAAGAAGAAAACCAGGGTTATCTCATAAAAACCTGGATAGAGTAATTGTGTCATCAGCTGAAAGAGAACGTAGGATGAGTGGGTTTATGGGAGGAGGTTTAAATTTTTCTGCTTAATCAAGGGCTAGAAGTCTGGAAGTGGGCTTCTTTACAGCAGAGGTAAATAGTTATTTTATTATATTTTTATTTTTTGATACTGGGAATCAAACTCAGGACCTTGTCCCTGCCAGGCAGGCACTGTGCCACTGAGGTATATTCCCAGCCCTATAATTGTTTTATTTTGTTTTTGTTTTTGTTTTTTTTTTTTTAGACAAAGGTTTATAGGGTGTTCAGGGTCTCTCTACTAGATCAGACTCATAGTGATCCTTTTACAGCCTCCCAAGAGCTGAGATTACAGGCATGCACCACCATGCCCAGTCTCAGCGCACCCCAGGGGCAGGGCTGGCATGGCAGGCCAAGGGATCAAACCCCTGGTTCCTGCACCTGCTTGCAGGCACGCACGCGCTTGCTTGTTTGTTTGTTTCTTTCTTTCTTTCTTTTTTTCTTTCTTTCGTTCATTCGTTCGTTATGGCTGGCTCAGCCTGCCCGCGGGCTGGGCTGGCACAGGATGTGGTGTCAGGGATTGAACTGAGGCCCCTGCAGTTGCCTAAGCTTGCCTAAGCAGGCACTTTAGACCAATGAGCCATCTTGTCGGCCCTTGCAGGCGCTTTAATCAGCTGAGTTATTTGGCCGGCCCCGTATAGTTATTTTAAAAAACCCTCAAGGAATCATTTTATGATAATCACTGTCCTTACAGGTTGGTTTTGTTTTGTTTCTTTTCATGGTGCTGAGGATGAAATCTAGAACTACATCCCTAGGCCTTACTCTTTTTCCCTTTTTGTTCCTCAGGTTCTTCCTCATGTGTTACCTCTTTGTGAACTTGGCATGTGCTTTGCAGACGTTACTTCGAACACCAAACTGGAGACCCCGATTCCGCTACTACCACTGGTGAGTCTGCCTCTGCCTGTGTCCCCTTTTCCATCTTCTCCCCTTCCTCCTCTAATTTCCTATCTTTTTTTCCTCTCAGTCCTGGGTACAGCACCATCTCCAGTTTATCCTGCTTCATTCTTTAGGTTGAAACAACATTCCCTTTATATATCTATTTTCTTGTTTCCATTATAACTCAACAGTAGACTTCATTCCTCTATACTTTTATTCTGATATTCTCATCAGTTTTCATTCTTATAATCTTGTCCTTCGTATGTTGGCAGACAATCCAAGTTAATATCTTGACTAACTACTGTCTTTGTAACCTTCAGCAAAGCACATAGCCATATAAAATTCCATTTTATTCATTTCTAAAAGAAGACTCATAAATCTGAAGTGCTTAATAGAGTGCTGGGTATATACTCAAGCTCTTAGTGAAATGTTGTTGGTTGTTGCTGCTGCTATTGTAGAATTAAGCCTTTCTAGTCCTGACAGTCATCCAAATTGTTTTGGCCATTATATGAGCTCTTTTCCATGTCTTTTCTCTCATAAACTTATAATTCCTTAATGAGGTCAGTATGCACATACCATACCCATGGTACTTTCCTCCTTGCTAACTTCCCTTGATTCACTTAGCAGTGGTGGGCAGTGATATGACCTCACAGATTTTATACCTTCAACTAGTTTTAGCATGTGTAATCTTTATTCTACCTTTATTTACAAATTCACTGAACAATTTTTTGTGTTGCTATTTTTCTTCCTTTATATTTTATTTTTTTTTTAGATTTTAATTTTCAGATTATCAACACTCCTACTCATGATTTAAAATGCATCATAGAGCTCAGAAATTCATTCTATACACAGAAAAATTCCAACAAATACAGCTGCCTATCCAATATTTTATTTGATTAAAAGAAACCGACTTTATCATGCTACGAAGTTTCTCTTATATAGTAGTTTCTAAGACAACTCATGGCAAATTTCCTCAATGAGTTCTGTGCTTATGCTAATATATATTCATAAATTTGGGGAAATATTTATATGGACAAAGTTAAAGATTATAGATCAACATTTTAATCCCTGCTTTTCCAGATGATTCTTAATTAATCATCCTCATAACTACAGACAACTTTAGTGTAGAGCCCTTGTTCTTTTACACTGGTGGGAAGCATCTGCTGTTATGAAGGGTTCTTGGGGTTCAGTACATATCACCTGCCTGTTGTCAGTATGGCAAGACAACTAAGGCAACTAAGTATTGCCTCTGAGAATGCAAATTTGTAGACAAAGCTATATAGTCAGCATTGCCACACGGGCTGGTGATATAGCTCAGTGACTGGGCACTTACCTAGCCTGGGCAAAGCCCTGCGTTCGCTGCTAAAAACACTAGCATGGCTAAAAACAAATGCATAGGGCGACGGTGGATCCTGCCTGTATAATCTTGGCACCTTTAGCACACTTTTTTTGTGACTTAGACTTTTTTTTATATTTTTGTTTTTAATTTTCTAGGGCCCTGTCTTTCATGGGGATGAGTATCTGTCTGGCCCTGATGTTCATTTCTTCCTGGTATTATGCCATTGTAGCAATGGTAATAGCTGGTATGATCTACAAGTACATTGAGTACCAGGGGTGAGTGTGGATTTCACCTTGATCACTGCTAAAATTCTCAAGACTTAATTTTTTTATATGTACAGTTTAATGAAAATTATATTGCAGATCCAGATAACTTCATTTGGCTGTAAATACATTCTCCCTAATTCTGTTAGCCATCTTACACATTTTTCATTACAAGGGGGACCCTGTTGAAGTATACATGAATTATGAAAAATAGCTAAAAGGATATATCTAAGTAATAGTGATCAGTACTAAACAAAATATTCCATAATACAACTATTTTTGCTAGGACTGGGGGTATAGCTCTGTGGCATAAGTGCCTGTCTGGCAAGCACAAGGTCCTGAGTTCAATACCCAGTACTGCAAAAAAAAAAAAAAGAATAAAACAAATATTTTTGCTAATCTCTTCAATCAAAGTATTGCCTCTGACATAAAATGAGGCCAAAATAATTTTGTAACAACTAAAACCAACTGAGTGCAGTGGCACACACCTATAATCTCAGTACTCAGGAGGCTGTGACAGAAGGATCACAGCGAGTTTGGGGCCAACCTGGGATACGTAAATGAGTTTGAGGCCAGCCTGCTCTACTTAGTGAAACTATCTCAACCCCTCCTTTAAAAAAAAAGACCTTATAATTTCTCCAAATACAGAATAAATAACAGATACAGAAAATTACATTTTTACTTTAAAGAACTTAAATTGGGGTCTTTATACCTAATGCAAAATGCTATTTTACATTGTTGCTTTTGCATAAGTGTATGAGACTAAGTCTTAGCTGTTTGTATAGTGTAGTCTGTTGGTACATGGTAGGGTTCACTTGGTTCATAGTGGGCTCATTATCTTAGTAACATATATATCATTAATGAGTTTAAACTTCCACCTTGTATATATGTCACTTTTACTTTTCAAAGTGAACTTTTTAGGGTTTTTTTTTTTGAGGGGGGGTGGCTCAACCTGCCTTAAGGGTGGGCCTATAATGGTATGTGGAGCTTGATACCAGTCAAACAGCGGTCTCCTGTGCTTGACCGAGTTTGCCCAAGCATGCGCTTAAGCAACTGAGCTAGCCCCCTCAAAGTGAATTTTCTTTAAAAAAAAAAAAAAATTATGTTTACTGTATTTTAAATCTGTTTTTGTTCTTTTTTCCTTTTTCTCCCAGAGCTGAGAAGGAATGGGGTGATGGCATCCGTGGACTGTCGCTCAGTGCAGCTAGGTTTGCTTTGCTTCGGCTGGAGGAAGGACCTCCACACACGAAAAACTGGAGGTAAACAGATTCCTCCATAGAGCTTTGTGGTGTTTAGCACAGAGTTATACATGGAGACCTGTGTTTTGTTGATTCTTGGATAAGAAAATTATGCAGCTCAAGGAGTTGGCATGATAGACTTATTTTGAACTATCCTACATGCTTCTTTTGCTTCTGAGATTTGTGATTTATATTTGTCATTTGTTGTCTTTGCTTAAAGACTGGTAGATGTGAGCATTCAGAATAATTCAGCACCCTCAAGTGGTCATCTCTGATCTCTTTTTTTCTGTCAAATTATATGTTTTATAGTTTCCTGAAGCAAAGGATGGAATTGTCATTCCGTTTCTACAACCCAAACTGTTTTCTCCTCTCTACTCCAACCTTTTCCTAGGCCTCAGCTGCTTGTATTGCTGAAACTAGATGAAGATTTACATGTCAAGCATCCTCGCCTCCTTACATTTGCGTCACAGCTGAAAGCAGGAAAAGGTCTCACTATTGTGGGCTCTGTCATCGTGGGGAACTTCCTAGAGAACTATGGTGAAGCTTTAGCTGCTGAGCAGGTAAGTGTCCAGATTTAATTGATTTAACAGAACCGCATAGAGTTTTGTGACATGCAGTAATAAGACATCCACTGGTCAGTAAACTCCCCTTGGTCAGTGACAAAAGTATGTCAGACATTCTCTCTATGGAGATTCCTGTTCTTAGTTTTTAGGTTTGTTACAAAGAAAGAAAAACAGGCAGAGAAAGTGCATGTAGATAACCAGCTCTAGATGTAAAAATATGAAGTGAGTACTTAGAAAGTGAAAAAGGTAAGTTGGATATGCTGAGACACAAAGATCAGTAGTTTGAAAACAGCTTAGGCTAGTGAGACTTTGTCTTAAAAAGAAAGAAAAATGAAAATGACAAATGAGAATGACATTTCATTAGAACTATTTTAATCTTTTGGACTTTAAGAGATTGAGTCTTACACATTTTAAGAAAGAGGCAGGGAATACGACATGGAAAAAGAATAGTGAGTTAAAAGGTCTGTGGCAAAGCAAATCATTGTTGAGGTTCTCTGTCTCTTTCAGACGATTAAGCATCTAATGGAAGCAGAGAAAGTAAAAGGATTCAGCCAGCTGGTGGTTGCTGCCAAACTTCGAGAGGGTATTTCCCACCTCATTCAGTCCTGCGGCCTCGGGGGCATGAAGCACAACACGGTGGTGATGGGCTGGCCTAATGGCTGGCGTCAGAGTGAAGATGCTCGTGCTTGGAAAACTTTCATTGGTACAGACATTTCCCCAATAACCTGAGAGCCCAAATAGGAGGCAGAGTTAAATCTCTGTTGCCCTAATTTCACTCTCAAGCCTTCTGAAGTAGGGATTATGCCCTCATTGAAACACAGTTTTATAAACTACTGGTTATAATAGCCTGATTTTACTTAGCTTCTCCAGCTTTTTACATTTATGTTCACAAACTCTCAGGTCTTATTCTAGGAATTATCTCATAGTTCTCCATACTTTCACTTAAGTTTTTCATACTGATATCATCACAGGAATTAGGATTTCCTTCAGCATCCAGATCTCCCAAATTTACATATCCCCTTTTAGAATGTTAGTAATCAGAGTATGTACAGTAACAGCCATGGTTCCAGCCCTCTTCTGTTAGCTGTTCACATTGTTCATGATTTTTGTGACTTAGGGATAGCTACTATGAAATAAGACACCTTCCTCAAAGAAATACAAGAGTATTTTCCTTGCTTTCCTAACTTGGTGGGAAGTAAAACAAGCCTTAGGATTCTTGTCTGCTTATCTTGCATCTCTTTTTTCTCCCTAGGCACGGTTCGTGTGACAACTGCTGCTCATCTTGCTCTGTTGGTGGCTAAAAATGTCTCCTTCTTTCCCAGCAATGTGGAGCAATTTTCTGAGGGCAACATTGATGTGTGGTGGATTGTGCATGATGGGGGGATGCTCATGCTATTACCATTCCTACTGAAGCAGCACAAGGTATTTTAGACAACTTTTTAATTTTTATTTCTTGAAGGACTTTTACATTTACTATAATGTTAAAAATAGTGTTTACATATATAGTGGCTTTGTTGTTTTATATTTGTTGCATAAAATCAACACTGAAATAGTAATGTACCCAACACAAAGTGTAGACCGGACGACGTAAGTTTTAGCTTATAGGCTATCTTAGATATCACCTGGAATAACATGCTGCAGTCTACATCTAACCAGCTTATCAGGAGTGGGAAGTGTAATTTAATGCCTGCTGTGGTACAAGTGCTCAGAAGGCACCAGGCCTCTGGCAGCACATTCTGGTGGAAGTATGTGAAATGTGCTTATAAATTGTGACTCTCTTTAAGCACAAGACCAAAGCACATACCTCTAAAATAAAATCCAACCCTGATTTGGAGTGGTTTGAGGGACTTAATCCTCCAGACAGCTGAGGTACTCAAGTTTGAATCTTTAACATGTTCAAGCTACAAGCTTGAACTCAAAAAAAGACAAAAACTTGGACCAAGAAACATATATAAGTGGATGCATCTTGAACATAGACTCGTAAGTGAAATAAACCAGACCTACATGTGTAAATATTGTATAGTTTCCCTAGTGTAAGAGCTGAAAAGAAGAAATAAAAATGGAAAGGTATTAAAAAAGAAAGAGTTTTAAAGAAGTGGATGAGCCTGTACTGGAAATATACAGTGAATGGAACACCACAGAAAGCAGAAGGCAACACGTAAGATTCTTGTAATGAAGACTTCCACCATCATTAAAGAAAGGAGGTAGTGGTGTCAGATTTGCTAAGGGGAAGGAAATTTTCTAGCTGCAGGGACAAAATGAAGACTAAGCGCCATGATATTGGAAAGAAATGGTGGGGGCAATAAAGAAATACGGAGACTTGTTTCAAAGTAATGTATCAGTGATTAAAACTGAGTTAACTGAACAATAGCAGAATCATGATTTATAATAGTTTTGTCATTTACCCAAAAGCAAATTCAGAACCAGTATCAATGTAGCATATTTGGGATTGATAAAAAGATAGGCTGGTCAAATATGGACCCTAACTTCGGGTCAGCAATAACATTCTTCTTTGCTGCTTGTACTTACCCAGGAAATTACCATTTCCTTAAACTACGATTTCCACAAAGACCATGGTGAGCTTAAAAGAAGTAGTAGGTATTTGAACACTGAAGGAGAATTCTTGCCTTGATCTTCTAGGCACCTTTTGACCTCTTTCTGGGCAGCTTAGGCCTGAGCAAAGCTATAAGAAGGTTGTTCCACGCCAAAATGCCTTGTTTTAAAAGTAACTTTTTTTTTTTTTATTGTTGGATCTAATTTTCCATATACATGTGGTACTTGTTAGGTGTGGAGAAAATGCAGCATACGAATCTTCACAGTAGCCCAACTAGAAGACAACAGTATTCAGATGAAGAAGGACTTGGCCACCTTTCTGTATCACTTGCGCATTGAGGCAGAGGTGGAGGTGGTGGAAATGGTGAGAAAGTAGAGTTTGAGGCAGATGAGACAACTCCCACCCTGTCTTCTAGAGCCTTTTCTACTTTCCAAATTGGTTCCATCAATGTAGATTAATTATGGAGTTCCAACAAAATCCTAATCTGTTGATTTAGATAAGTAGAGTGCATGAAAATATTTGGTGTAGTACTTTTTTTTTTTTTAATTTCTTTGTTTGCTTGTTGTGTTTGTTTGTTTATTTATTCATTTTGTGGCTGGCTCAGCCTGCCCTGGTGGTGGCGCTGGCGCAGCACGTGGTGCCGGGGATCGAACTGCAGTCCCCGCAGTTGCCTGAGCCCTCCTAAGCAGGCGCTTTAGACCACTGAACCATCTCGCCGGCCCCGGTGTAGTACCTTTTGGTTTTGCTTTCTTACTGCACAGTTTTTATATTTAAGCTAGATCCTTTATATATATTTTACTAACATTTAATTCATGATTGAACTCACATATGATGTATTATGTGTGGAAAAAAACTATGTGTTTCAAGGAAACACATATAATGTCTAAATAAAGACTTAAAAGCCTCTAGATTTGATCTGTAACCCACAAATTATGTTTATATATATAATTCAACAACTGAACAGTAGCCATAAGTTAGGGTTGGTATTGTTATACTTTTTATGATTTGTTAATGATTAGACATAAAAATATGCTTTTTGTGCTTTTTTACCCACGTTGTGTGATGACAGCATGACAGCGACATATCAGCTTATACTTATGAGCGCACTTTGATGATGGAGCAGAGGTCACAGATGCTCCGGCACATGCGGCTCTCCAAAACGGAACGAGACAGAGAGGTGAGACTTTGCTGGACTAGTCTATCTAATCCTGGCTCTGTTAGAAAAAGAGATGACACTGCATTTTTTTCACAAAATGATAAATTTTTCCTTCTCATTTTATCAGTTATCCCAATATAACTTCGTTATCATTTCAAAGTAGATGATGCATGAGAAAATTAGGTAGGAAAACTGTGTTGGATGTTCCTCAGGCCCAGTTGGTGAAAGACCGGAACTCAATGCTACGATTGACCAGCATTGGTTCGGATGAGGATGAAGAGACAGAAACCTATCAAGAGAAGGTACACATGACTTGGACAAAGGATAAGTACATGGCTTCCCGGGGACAAAAGGCCAAGTCAATGGAAGGATTCCAGGACCTCCTTAACATGCGTCCGTAAGTTTTCCCACATAAGGTAGTATCTGGCATACATGTGATTTTACCTGAACATACAGAATGGAGTCTGTCCACTTCACCTTAACTGAACCCATTCCCAGTGAAAACTGTACACAAGCTATCTTCTTTCTCTTCACATACTTCATGTTCATACTGTGTGCTTATTATTTTTTTTTTAATTTTTATTTATTTATTTATTTGTTTGCTTGTTGTGTTTGTTTGTTTGTTTATTTATTCATTTTGTGGCTGGCTCAGCCTGCCCTGGTGGTGGCGCTGGCGCAGCATGTGGTGCCGGGGATCGAACTGCAGTCCCCGCAGTTGCCTGAGCCCTCCTAAGCAGGCGCTTTAGACCACTGAACCATCTCGCCGGCCC
>PVKN010016335.1:0-17945 GCA_004027915.1 Capromys pilorides
AACCACTAATCACCCACTCGGCCACATAAACTCTCTCGTTCAACCCAGACTGCTCCTCAGACATCCGGGCTCCCCAAACTGTGCCCAGCCCCCTTCTCATCTCCGTGAATTCCTCTCTGACTTCTCACTGTGGTGTGCGACGTTAAGAATCTTGGCTTAAATACCTCCCTGCTCGATTACCTTGGGCTCCCTCACTTGCGCCCCAATACCTGAAGTGAATATCGAATGGAAGCCCCTAGGCACGATCGAGAGGGCGGTGCCGAGGTTCAGTGGGTACCCACTGCAGTTCAGGAACCTCCCGGTACTGCGTTCATCCTACAATCCAGTGATCCTCTATGTCTCAGCTCCGTTTGCTAACTGCTCCATGCATCTATCTTCTCTCTGCAGCCACAGTATTCCTCTCACATGCTTTGCCGTCCTCCTCACACAACAAAACATAATTAGAGAGTAAGGCCAATGGTATTCTTCCACCGGGACAGCAGGGGTGAGGGACTGTTTTGAAAACACTGTATATTCATTCAACAATATTTGGGCATCTGTTGGGATATCATGTGCTGGTTAGAAACACAAATAAGCAAGAGAGATTAAAACTACCAGCCTTCTTGAAATGTATACTATATAGAGAACCAGTAGGTTCTGAAAATCAAATTGTACAGCCCATTAGAAGGTGTAGCTGGTATTTGAAAATGTAGTAAAGGAGAGAAATAAGAAATGAAGTCCTGAGGTGATGCAGGCATCGGTCCAGGGTGAGCGCGTACCTGGAGCAGGAGAAGAGGAGTCATGAAAAGATGGGGGCAGCGAGAGTGACAGAGGCTCCACCACAGGTGGCCCGGCAGGGCACTAGGACCTGGGATTAAGGAACAGCTATGGGGTCTGAGCCAAGCAGTGCTGCAATGTGACATGCGCAGCGACCAGGTCATGCTGACCACTGCGCGGCAGCCACAAGGACAGGGCCAGGAGCAGCACCAGGGGCCAAGGAGAATGGTGGCTGCGCCCAGGGTGTGCAGGACAGTGGGGGGCAGTGCGAGGTAAACGGATTCTGGGTACATTCTGTAGATAACATTCAACAAGGTACCCAGACAAACCAGAAGAGGGCTGTGAGAAGCAGAGATCCCTGTCAGCCACGTGGGATGCCTGGGGATGACAGGGGCAGTGGCGTGGATGGGGCCAAGTGGGGTCAGAAGGCAGGAGTTCAGTGCTAGGAGTGATGTGCGTGAGGATGCAGCGTCCATAGAGGACGGCAGCCACATGGGCCAGGGGCTTCCATCTGCCCACAGAATGCTTCTGCAATCTCAGCATCTTCTCAAAGCATGGGTGGGGAAACGAGGAGAGGTTAGGAGGAAGAAGAGGAGCAACCCTGCCTGGCCTGAGGAGAGGAGGAAATTAGAACGGCTGTCATGTCCCTTCACGCAGGCAGAGGAGACAGGGATGCCCAAAATGGGGCTTCAAGAAACAGAAACAGGGGCCGTGCTGGCTGCTCACCAGCCAGAGCAAAGACCATTCTGCGAGAGAATCACCCCCAATGCTTCCCTCCGACGCTTCCGCTCTCAGGTAAGAGTTGGCCTATGCAGCTATTTTTCTTGGAAATTATGGTTATTTTCCAAAGCAGTTTGGGTTTTCTAGTGGTCAAAGAAGAGGACCAGAGTGAGCACTGGGGGGCCCAAGTAGCCCCGGTGCCAGGCCACCCTGCTCAGCTGCTCCGTGTGTAAATATTGCCTCAGGGAAAAAATATGTTCCACTGACCACACTTAGGGTGTTTTTGTTTTAAGAGTTAATGAATTAATATGTATAAATCACTAGGAACTATTCAAATAAAGGACAGTGAAACCTCATTTGTAAGTTTCAGAGGTCCAGACTGAAATTTTAACTTTTTCCAAACCCCACTGAAAAGCAGACTAAGATATCAAATACTACCTTGTATTGGGCCCGTGGACACAAAATGAAGCAGCACAGGAAAGCTCTCGGGGAGACGCAATTATAATAAAGAGATGTTTAGGAATGATCTCTCAGGATAAGTATGCAATATTAATCAGGTCAGAAGTCATGAAAAACAAACCAGCAAAAGGCTGCCCACTTCGAAGGGATCCACGCAGGGCTTAAATGGTTTGACCCATGCACTGCAGTTAGGCCAAACTCCTATTTGTTGTACAAGCTAAAAGCATGACAAAATCCTGAGAGAAAACAGAGACTTTTGTCTAAGGGACATAGAATCAGGCACATTGAAAACGTCACCCATGAAAAGCGCTTTGTTGAAGGCGTTTTCCCTTACTTTCTAAATGCTGTTCCACTTCATTCAAATGGTAACAATTAACATTGAAGTGAATAGGCCACTGTACAGCTTCTGTTCATAATTCAAATAGACGGGTTTTCCTATCCAGTAGGACTTTACATCAGTATTCAAATAGCCTTTCACTTTGTCTCATTCTTGGCCCAAAAGGTGGCAAAGACCACATGAACGCACGATCTAGAGGTGAAATCTGTCCCTGACGAAGGAAGGATGTCCTCAGATTACTGCGAACGTCAGGTTCCACACACCTCACTTTTCATCCCAGAAAACAAAAGTAAGTAGTGGCTAGAAAATTACTGGGCACACACAGGGAAGAAATAAGACTCAAGCTAAAAGAGATAGCTTGAATCTGGACCAAAGATTTTAATTAGTATTTCAATAGCACATCATAGAGTGGTCCAACAAAATTATCCTTCGGTGGACTCCTGAGGCAAGAACAGTCTTCAGATTTCCTCAAGGTCAGAGAGCACCAAGCCCTCATCTGCTAATGACTCGTGGTAAATTCCGTATTCCTAGTTCTGTGTTTACTACACACTGACACTAATCTCTTCACTGTTCTCCCTTCTTTCAGCCCCAGCTCGTTCCAGTCCACACAGCCCAGGACTACAAAATTCAGCTATTGGCTCCGGATGTATAGTTCCAGCCCTCTTGGAGTTTGAGGCAGGAAGACGACAAGTTTAAGCACAGCCTGGGCAATTTAGAGACTTTGCAAGGCTCTCTCAAAATAAAAAAATAAACAGCTCAGGATAAGTCAGCGCAAAAGCCCTTGTTTTAATCTGAGTACTAGGAAGGAGAAAAAAATTAAGCCACTCGTTTTACCACTCTGGGCATTTGACCTTCCCTTTATGCTAAATCCCTCAGCAGCTTCTGGCTCCCTAAAGAGGAAAGGCTCCGTTCCCTACCCCTTCAGTCTCCACCCATGGCTCCTTTCTTTCTTCTCTAGAACAGAACCCTGTAAGGGTTACAGGCACTCTGGCTACCTGTCACTCTTGTCTCTCTTGTTAGCATCCGGGTCTTCCCTCTGGGAAATCCCCCACCCACTTACCCACCTACCCCTCACTGCATTTAGCTCTGACAGGAAGTAGGATCCCATTTCCCTGAGAAACTGTGAGACTTCAATATTCCTCTGTCTTCCCAGAGTTGGGGGCAGGAGGGGGCATCAGGGTTCTATGTAGGCACCAATACCTATTTCTTTTGTTTCCAGCCAAGAAGTATTTCAGACAGCTTCTTTCCCCAGATGGGATATGCCACCACCCAGCGCAGCAAGCCTGTTTCCCCAAACACCACCCAGCAATCCCACCCATGATGGCTTCCCAAGAACACAAAGCGGAAGTGCTCTGTCAAGGGTAGGCACAGGTCAGGAATATCAAGCCTTGGCCAGGGGGCTGGGGGTGAGTGGTGGAGGGACCCAGGAAGGGGAGGGGACCAGCTTCCGAGCTTTCAGTGATGAAAGCAAGTGTGCTAGACTAAAGGGAAGAACAGAAGAGGCTAGAAGGGGAGGCATATGCTACCACACACACTGGGAACAGAGAACACATCACGCTGTTGGATTTGAAATTTCTTGTGCATAGTTGTGTGCAGCGTATGGGGAAAGGGCAGAAAGCAGAGCCGCTGTGGAGCAATCCCATTCTCCATCCTCTGGTGAAGGAGGGGCTTGGAAGAAATTGAAGCAAAGATCTCTACAATTTAAGTGATCAAAATTGTGCTTTCCCTAACTTGTTTTTTGAAAGCCCTGATATGCACTGCTTATGTACTCTCCCCATAAGACACGATGTATTTTTTAGGCAATTCCCCCATGGAAGGCCTGCCAAAAATCCAGTGGGCAGCAGCGAGACACGGCCTGGAAAGGTCATTCTGCCGCTCGCGAGCTCAGTTTCCCCAGGTGTAAAATATGGATAATAATTATTAAAGGTCAGCATTAAGTGAGAGTCTTAGAAGGGTAAAGGACTCTACACCTGTAAAATATTAGCATTATGGATGATATGTGTGTGCTTATGAATGACTCAAAGAGAGATTTCTGGCGCTGTCTTTGAATTTCCAGTTCATCCACTTTCCATGCGTTACTCATAAACCTACAAAGGATCCTATTCCTTATTACGCCTCTCCAAGCGTTTGCCTTCCAACCCTCCCAAACCTTCTTACGGTGGCCCCACCTTGCCTATTTTTCTAGCGTTATTTCCTCCTCTGCCCCAAATGTCCTTGCTTTCTCTCTCATGCTTACAGATTTCCCACTCCTGAGCTTTTGTCCACACGGAACCTGAAGCACGCGTGCCTCGCCCAAACCAAGTCGCTGTATTTCCTCCATGGAGCCCTCTCTGATTATACCAGCAGCAAGGATTCTCTGAATCTAAGAGTTTTAGTCAAACTTCTGGTTGGTATTTCTGACCTGACTAAAGTCTGTTCCTTGCCTGCTATTTTTCCCTTCTCAGCTGGATAACAAGCTGTTTGAGGGAAAGGATCTCGTCCTTGTTTACATCTTCATCCCCTATTACTTCAGAAGAATTCCCAAGACACAGAGGAGAACAGGGGCTGGAGGCTTGCAAACTCCTCTGCAGTCCCAAGCTTGCTCCAGTTCACCTCCACAAACCTTGAACAAGTACTTGCTCTGCACTTGGTGCAAGGGCAAGGCTGAGGAGCAGAGCAACCTCTGGGGTCCACAGGCTGTGGGACAAACACCAGTGACAAATGGCAGATCATTGGGAGTTGGGTCCCCAACTGTCATAGCACCAGATTCTAACCAGACTTCCCATCTATGACCACAAGTGAAACACAAAATTGCCTTTTGTCTTGTAGGAATTGAGCGTCATTCAGATAAAGATGTACTTCACAAATTACTGATGACAAAAAAATATTGAAAATAGTATAGTAATAGAGAATGCTATACAGACACTGACAGTTCTCTTTCTTTTTTTTTTTTTTTTTTTTTTTTTTTTTTGGTATTTTAGGGAAGGGTCTACAGGGTCTCACTACTAGACTGCACTTGTAGTGATTCACCTGTTTACAGCCTCCCACAGGTGGGGCCAGCAGGGCAGGCCTGGGGATGGAACACCACCCCCCCCCCCCACCCCCACTCCTGTTTGCAGGCGCTTTAATCCACTGAGCTATTTGGCTTGCTTTGAAAATGATCACTTCTGAAGAATATTTAATGGTTAAAAAGTACTGATTTTAGGTTGACTATGTACCCTGTAGGCTAGCACTTCCAAAGTGGCAGAAACAAGGGCAGCATGCGTGAGGGTTTCAGTAGCCCCCATAACCTCTGCCAGCTTCTCTAAAATTATACAACCTAAGTAAAATAGTGTGCTGGGTTTCAAGGCAAACCTGTCCTTCTAGTACAACTGCTTTCCCTCCGTTCTTGATACCCACAAAATCTGCAGTTGCCTCTTAACCCATATAGGACATGTACTCTGCACAGCAGTCCATAAAACATTTCCAGAGCGCACTGTGGACCCAAGTTCGCCCAGTGGAGCTGAGGATTAAGCCCACCTCCATCCCATCCCACTCCAGAACTCATTACCTGGACCACACCACCAAGGCCCCTTCCATCTGCTTCAACTCAAGCCCAAACTTAGCACCCAGGAGAAAACTCTGTGTACAGATTGTCAGGGTTGAACTCTCCTAAAATCGCACCCAAGAATCAAGCTCTCATTTTAAGCGCTCTAAACATTTTAAAACAATGCTAGCATTTGTCTTTCAAAGGATTGGGGTTTCTCTGGATGAGTTTCAGAGTTGCCACTCTTAATTCTCTCAAACATTTCTATAGGCCAGCTTTTCCTTGGAACATCAATTGAATACCAGGTATATACATAATTCCCACCATTAGAACACACCTCTAGCATCCTGAGTGGGCCAGGTCCCAGTGACCCCGAGTGGATTATTCACAGCTCCAAAAGAAGCCTACATGCCATGGGAGAACAGCCTACAGGAGCCACTTAACTCCTGCACTGACCCAGGGCATTGTCCCATAGGAAAACCAGAGTCAGAGTTCCCATTTAGAATTACAAGAACACAGCTCCTCCTGCTGTGGCCCTGATGGTGGGATGACATTCGTACCTCTTCCCGTCTCCACGTACACAGAGTCAGGGAATCAGGACACTTGGGTCCAGTGACACACAGGGCCTGGGTATGGATCACAGCACAGTGTCCAGGGGTCGCTGCTCCCTTTCCCTGAGGAGGGGCCCAGTACTTGTCCTGCAACCCCCTTCCCTGTCACTGCCCGTCTTCTCACCTTGAGCAGCTGAGTAACACATTTCCCCAACGCCCTGCTGCCGTTCATCAGGCAAGCACAAACTTCCTTCTGATAATTTCCAGGCAGCGAATAGAAATAGAGTGAAAGTAACAAACAAGGGTCAGTTATGAAGTTTTAAAGGTCACACGAAAGCCATGTAACTAAATAAAATTAACTGCAACCAAAGAACACGTTGGAGGACATAGCTCATTTTCATTTACTCCTTGCAAGGATGCCCTTGAGCGAATCACCACATGTCTCTGAGCTCTGCTTGTCTGATCAATAAAAGGAGAGTTTGAACTACCTGTGACTACCTTTCCTTTGTCTTCTCCCTGTAAATGAGTGTGACATTCTTTGCTCCTTGCTTACCAAGAAATTCTCCTCATTTCCAAAACCCCAGGAAAACCCTCCTTGAGCTTTTTTCCATTCTGGATCAGCTGCTCCTGCTTTTCTCTCTTGATCTCCCTCTTTCCCCATCACCACCCTCACCAAAACGTGCATATGTTGAGGGAAGAGAAACACACGTGATGCACTACTTAGAAAGCAGACTTGGGTTTAGAGCCCAAGATTTAGATTTGGACACAGATTCCAATCCAGTTTAGCAACTCATTGACTTATGACTCTAGGCAAGTCGTGATCTAAGCCTCTGTTTCCTCAACTATGAAAAGGGGACCATAACAACACTTATTTTATAAGACAGCTGGAAGGATGAGTAACACACATAAAACCCCTAACAAGAGCTGAGCACATGCGTTACAACACGTGGTCATGGTAATGGTGGTGATGGTTGTTAGTGGTATAAATATTATTGTCCTGAAGGATGCCACAGCTGACTGTAGGGAGACTCATCTAAGAACCACTTATGAGGAAGAGAAGAGATGCTTCCATTTGCAGGGAAGACTGAAAGGATTCACCTGGGCATGTGCCCCTTCCCTCAATGCTGCTCTCACTGGTCCGGCCCCTGGGGAGCCACTTCTGTAGTCCTGTGAAGCAGGATCAGCTGTTACCTCCCAAATTTAAGCCATTCAGAGAACATTCTACCTCCCATTTCATTTAATGAGAAGCTGTGTTTGCGTTTCATTTAATTCCAGGAATCACTGATAAACTTTGCTCAAGTACTGACTTCCAGTAATTCTGTGTTCCACACATAAAATATTGTCCTCTGTCTCCATCTCACGACAGCAATAGATTTATAATATTTTCCAGAAATGGCACTTTTTCCTCAGAGACTAGACAGCAACTTCCACTGGAAGGGCCCCATGCATATAGCTCCATATTTTCTTTCGTGGTACAGAAGTACACTTCATAACAGCAAGACTCAATATTTTAGAGGAATATGAATTTTATCAATACTGAACATATTTTCTAAGACATTCATTTGTAAGGGCCAGGAATATGGCTCAAAGGTAGGGTGCCTGATTAGCAAGTATAAGGCCCTGGGTTCAATCCCCAGCACCATCAAAAAACAAAAAACCTGAAACATTATTTGTGGAACGTGAGACTCTGCCATCAAGCCAAAACGTGAATGCTAACAAAAGCATCACTGAATGTGAGTTAATGGCAAGTCTGCCAAAGAGACCCAAGGTAAATACTTCTCTCTTGGTTCATAAAAAAGAGGAAGTCATGGCAATTGACTATGAAAAATAAAAACAGTTGAGCAATTTATGAAATCTCCTTCACTCAACAAGAATTAAAATGTGCTAAATATTGGACCAAGACCTGGAGAAAATATCACTTAATCTTTTTCTCCCTCGTATGCTTAATCCAAAGGGAACAACACCCGCACATAGATAATTCCATGCACAAGGTGTCGCAGTCAATACCCAATGGGATGACACTGAAACAGGTGTGAGCAGAGACTGATTAAGGAGGATGTGACCATGAGGACAGCTGACCTTGGTACTGATTCTCCCTTCATGCCAGCAGTGGGATCCTTCAGAGTTCACTGGAGTGTGGCCCACCAGCCCAGGAAGGTAGCCACTAGCCACGTGTGAGCACTGAGAACTGGAATGTAAATAGAATGCAGCTAGCTTTCTGTGTGTAAGTGGCAATATTTAGCAATAATGGGTTAAATATACTGGGTTGATATCACTTACTATTTTTTACTTTGTAACATCATTATTAGGAAATGTTAGATCATATACACAGATCACAACACATTTTCAGAAGTCATTACTGCACTGAAGATATGATCACAGACTGATCACACGGCCTGACCTGATCTTAGGTGTCGCCATCCAATGAAGGTGAGGCTAATGGGACCATAAACAGGAATGATATATACAGTGTCTGGGTTAAGCTCTTCAAAGGAAAAGCCGTGCCCTCCATGTCTTCCTCTGCTCTTTCAGACTCGATGTAGATGAGAGGTGGGGAGCCAGTTATAAAGGTGCCAACGAGGAGCACAGCTTAAGAGTGACAGCACAATGAGGAAGAAGAAGGAATGCGACCCCTAGAGAACCTCATAGAGTGAGCCACCTGCTCTCTAGGCACCTACGGGCTGAGACCTTTCCCTACAAGACACTGTCATTAAGATGCTACTGTTATTAAAGCTTCTGTTTAAGGTTCATTATAAAGGAAATCAAAATGTCAAGTTAATAGAGGAAGGTACAAGAGAAGCGTTCCTAAAGCAGATGATGCTTTTAAGGACACCATGAAAAGTAGACGTCAACCAGGGAAGAAGAGTGCACATTGGTCATAAGGACCACAGGCATGAAGAAGAGGACTGGGGGCAGAGAAGACAACAGTGGAAAGGCAGAAAAGCAAGGACCAGTGGATCTGCAGTGGGTACCGACCATGAACTCTCCAGTGGGAACACAGAAACAGGCAACCAGAAGCACCAGAGGACTCAGCTGCACAGGCAGGTCAAATCCCAGAAAGCTTTGGGTGTTGGCTCTTGTAGGGATACAAGCTTACTTAAGGTGAACACACAATCGCTGTGTTCTCAGGTGGATCACTCTGGTACCAGCATACTGTCTGATCTGATCAGGGAGGTCTGGCAGAATGAACTTTTTTGATGGTAAAGTTATCCTAGGGAGTAAACAGAGGGAGGTGGAAAGGGGGACTCTGAGGTTCTGGCTTAGTGAAGGGTGGGTGTCTCCCAGTAAGGCAGAAGAAGCCACCTGAGGCAGAGCAGCAAAGGACCAGATTCAGGTTCTGACACCTGGGCGTGAGGTGTCAGTGTTTGTGCCAGATCTTGTCATCAGCAGTTTCCCTTTGCTCATGCTTACAATGGACCAGAATCAAACCAAGGGTGCATATTTGTGATGGACTTTCAATGTAGATACTCTGACCACAGACATCAACCCCAACCAGGGGAAAGAATTAATTTGAATTACAGAAGCCTAAAATGCTGCTGAAATTCTCCAAACTCTCCTTAGGGGGTAAAGTAGGAATACACAAGAGATCGGGGCAGAAATGAGAACTAAACAGGAAATAAAGCTATCATTAGACTTAAAGCAAAATTTTTGCTCAAAATTCCTCTTTCTTAAACTCTACATTAAGTTTTTTAGAAATAACAGCACTTTCTGCTTAGATTTGAATACTTCATTTTCTCTAATCCTCTTTTCTAAAGATCACACATACTAAAGCATAATTCCATTCAAGCTTTGTCCAAGATTAAAATCAGTCCAAATAAGATTAAAATTTATAGTGATTTTTTACAACTCTAGACCACTGGAGTATGCTACTTTATAAAATTTGCATATTCATTTTACCCATTTTTAAAGAAATAACCTGAGAAGAAATTCTTCTCACCTCTGAACTATAAAAACTGCTAGTGATTGAGAATTTCAACAACCTAACTATATAAGTAGCTTTCAAAAACATCATCCTAGCACTTGGGAGGCTGAGCAGTTGAAGGCCAGCTTGGGATACACAGAATTTAATGCCAGCCTGTATAGCAAACTTCTGTTTCTGAATAACTCAGTAACCACCCCTGAGCCAAGCTACTGAAATTTTCATTTCCAGTTTCCATAACTTTAAGAGGATGATATAATCTGACCCACCTTCCTACTTCCCAGGACTGTTATGGGATGTTAATAGGAGCTCTCTGTGCACTAAATGGATGTAAAAACTTTATTGTCTCACACAGAGGAGCAACTGCAATACTTCTAAAATCTCTTGCATGGGCCAAAAAGCAAGTGGGACAGCAATGACAGTCATGAGCCGTAATTACCATGAACAGTTCCCTGGGCAGAATAAACCTATCGCAGTGGAGCTTGACACAGATTCTCAGACCCGGCCTGCCAGGGATTCTGATCAAGTGGCCTCAGGGCATGGGGTTTGTGTTTCAAAGAACCCCTTGGTGGTGCTAACAACCAGCTGGTGTGGACTATTCCACTCATGCTAGAAAAGACCACCTGGAGCATAGACCCTTCACAGCCTCAAGGCGTCCCTCAGGTGGCTGCAATCTGCAGCTGTTGATCTAATCCCTGCGCAGCATCTATAGAGTGCCCAGAATCTAGATTCAGTAGGCAAGGTGCTAGGAGCCTGTGGCTTAGTTAGGGGGACACACAACATCATGTAAGCCACGATGACAGCCTGGTATGGTAAGTGCTGGGGCGGAAGTGGACATGGGTAATTTTGCAAGCATGCAGAACAGGTGGTAGCTAACTCAGGCTCTAGAGGTTCTAAAGAACATCTGGCCAGGTCTCTTCAGGAAACAGTGAAAGGCAAAGGGGAAGGTAAGTAGAGGCCACAGTAAGTGCAAAAGCAGAAAAGCCAGATGTGTTGAAGGGACTCTGGGGTGACCCAAAATGCAGGAATACAAGAGCCAGACCACCAGAGGTCATGGGGGATGAAGGCCATGAGGAGCCTGGGGAGGAGGAGGCCAAATAGAGAGCTGGCATGCTCAGGTTTGTGCTTCAGAAACCTTACTCGGAGAGCACTGGGGATGACACAGGGTGTCAGGGGAGGTGGGGAATGCAGACAGACAGCAGGGAGTCTGAAGTTAGGAAGAGGAGAGTCAGGCTCTATAGTGAGGAGGCCTTTGCAGCACACCAGAGAACTGAGAAAGCCAAGACTACAGAGCAGCACAGTAGATAGAGGTGGTAGGAAGGTGTCCAAGGAAATGAACCTAGGATCCACTAATTCAAATACCTATATACAACCTAGAGTCTCACTAACTTCACAGAGCACCCACAGAGGGAAAACTGACAGTGACACTTAGGGTGATCCCAGCCTGGTACACCAGCGTATCTCACACTGATACGGTGAGTGGCTTCATATCCCTCAGCTGACAAAAGCATTTCAGTAATATTCTTAAAAGGAAATGCATAGTAATAACAGCCCGAAAAGAAATACAGTGAAGGGCCAGCAAGATGGTTCAGTGATCTAAAGCGCCTGCTTAGGCAAGCTTAGGCAACAGCAGGGACCGCTGTTCAGTCCTCAGCACCACATGCTGCGCCAGCCCCACACCCAGGGCAGGCTGAGCTGGCCATAATATAAAAAGAAAAAAAAAGAAAGAAATGCAGTGAAGATTTTATTGAAATATATATGAGTAATCAAACTAGTATAAAATAATAACAATGCAAATGTCAACAAAGCTCTTAAATATCATCAAAGGTAACACGAAGGCAACCCCTACAGTGACCTACTCATGTGTTTTTCATTCATCTTTTAGTTTTAAAATATTTTTTAAATTAAATTCCAATTCGAGAGTTATTCATAAGATTTAAATTCATAAGATTCAAATCCTTAAGATGTTTCATGTTTTGCATTTTTACTTAGGAAACCAAAACATTAAACCTCGCCAATCTCACTCTGATTCATCCCTTCCCGTGTTCAATGCACAGACTCCTGGTGGCCACACAATGGCAGACATAAAACAACTCAAGCTCAGTCTTCAGTCTGCATGACATCATGTGATTATTGCTTATTTCAAGCCTGTTGCTTAAACACGGGGACAAATAGTGCTACAAAGACAAGACACAAAGCATACCTGTGGCAAACCTGAACACTGCCAATCCTTTGTGAATTTATTCACAAAACTCATGCATGTAGCATGTGCAGGACCCTCATATATAGTTGGCAGTTGTCAGACTTAAACTGAACTCAACATGTCCTAAAGAATAACTTACTAGGGTCGGGGAGATAGCTCAGTAGAATATGTGCTTGCCTGGTAAGCACATGGTCCTGAGTTCAATCCCCAGTACCACAAAAAAGAATAACTCACTAGAATATGCTAATTTGACATGTGCATTGAAATGAAAATGCAGCAGTGATGAAACTAGTGTTTCAGAACTTAGGGAAACAGATAATTGTTTTTGAGCAGCTGTAACTACAACAGATACTGTATGTGACTGAATGGCTACAATCAGTTGTTAAGGTATTTTTAGATTCCCTGTAGAAGACAGACACCCCAATGCCTGCAGCCTGAGAACTGGAGCAAGGGAGCATGTTCAGCTGTCCTTGGACACCACTGGAAACTAAGGGACCAAAGGGGACAGAGACAAGGTCAGTGAACAGCAAGTGCACAGTGGTAGAGAGCAAACCAATGTAAACAGGATAAATCCTTGAGGGTAACTGGATGAAAATTACCTTCGAGTTCAAAACACTTGGACTGAAAATGCAGACACACCCTGGAATGGGTTTAAAACGCTGAGAAAAGAGCACAAGTATTATCAGGGCAGAATTTAGAGTCTAGAATATTCTACCTTTTCTGAAGCCTTTCTTCCAAAAAATATCTATAAGCAGAGAAATCATAACTGATCAAGTGAATAGTTAATGAGCTTGAGGGGACATTTTAAAAAGAACCAACTTCCATTTTTTTTTTAACCTGGAAACGTTTAGGAGGACTACATAAAACAGATCCTCAAACAGACAAGTACCTTTTTTTTTTAAATTTTATTTATTTATTTATTTGTTAGCTTGTTGTGTTTGTTTGTTTCTTTATTTATTCATTTTGTGGCTGGCTCAGCCTGCCCTGGTGGTGGCGCTGGCGCAGCATGTGGTGCCGGGGATCGAACTGCAGTCCCTGCAGTTGCCTGAGCCCTCCTAAGCAGGCGCTTTTAGACCACTGAACCATCTCGCCGGCCCCAGACAAGTATCTTACACAGACTGTGACAATTATAAAGCCATTACTTCCACTAGGAAGAGATTTGAACATGTAGAGTCAGATAAAACCTTTTGGACCAGTTGACAAGTAAGTCATAACTTCTTCTGGTCTCCTTTCCATCTGGACAAGCTGTGTCCCCCCCTTCCAACCTTCTGCAGCAACCTGGTTGATATAAGATATAGTGCATAGCAAAACTGACTGGAGAAGTGGGTGGGACTTGTTAGTTTCAAAATCCCAGTGAAGTTCAGATGATTTTCAGGACTCATGGGTAGAATTTCTCTGGAGCTCCCAGGACTTGCATATGGCCCAAAGACTAGCCGCCAGAAGGGGCATGCTACCCTCACTGCCCAGGGTAGCCAGACCCACAGGGTACTTTCACTTTTGCTCTTTTTCTTTTCTCTTTAGCCCATATATGCGCTATAGAGCTAGTTTTCCTCTTAACTCTTACCTCTCCATTTTTCTTCTTCGTTTTTTTAAAAATGTATTTGGTTGTTACAGGGTCTCATTATGCAGCTCAGACTCATGGTGATCCCCCTGCTTTCAGCCTCCCCAGTGCTGGGATTACAGGCATGCACCACTACACCCGGACTTTGGCTGGCTCAGCGCACTCTGGGAGTAGTCCCTGGGATCAAACTTTGGTCCCTGTGCTTGCCTCAGCTTGCCTAAGCAGGCACTTTAGTCCACTGAGCTATCTCACCAGCCCATTCTTTCATTTTTTTAACAAACTTTTGGCACAGTTTTGGCTTGGCCTGTCCAACTGTTTGAGGTGAGAAGGACCTGGAACAATCTTGTCTGGCTAGCCATTGCTAAAGGCATTACTCAGCAACACCAAGGGAAGGTCTAGAGAGAAAGAGCTCTAGAGAGTCACCCAGACTAGGGATCAACTTGCAAGCTATTGGACCTGGAGTAGATTGCTTACTCTGGCAGCTCCTTAGCTCCCTTATTTGAAAAACAGAAATACATTGTATGGTTGGTGTTGGCATTAAAAATAAATTGCTTGAGCACACAAGCGCTGGGAAAGGGAAACAAAGGGAACAAAGCTGCTTTTCCCCTAACAAACCAATGCCAACATCATAGTCACTAGTAATGTCAAACTCCAGAAATGCCATCATCATAGTCATTGCTAAAGTCAAACTCCAGAACTCCAACTGAATTAGTTCTCACAAGCTGATGAAGGTATCACAAGTTACTTTCTACAACAGGCCCCAAAGGTTGGCGTAAATGCTCCGATGGGTGATTAAAGCAGGGAAGCATCACGTTTAAGGATGGTCACAGGCCAGCCAGACCATTACAGCCACTGCCTTCTGCAGAAGGAATACCATGCAACCCCAGAAGACAAGACACAGAGAGGAGAATTGTTTTAAATCTATGAAGAAGCCAGATTCTTTCCAGGGAGGCAATAAAAATCCAGGACTCCAAAATAGCAGAAAGTATTGAGCCCTACACATTTCCAATATGGTGGAGCAACTGATTTTTTAAATGCATTGTTACAATTCAGCCATAACTCTCAATTCAGAAGCAATGAGCAAAAGCTTTGTTTATCTTGCCATCACATTTTTCACCATGCCACTCAATCCAAGACAGATGAGTCTTCAGGTCACTAGGTTTGAAAAACTAGAAGAGACTGGTGCTTTGGGGCCAACTGACTTCTCAATTAAAAAGTAAGGCCAGCTTTGGCAGACCACTGAGATGCACCCACCTCCACCAGCCTATGAGAGGAGCATTCCTGCAAAAAGCCTTTGGTGGTTGGCTTGGAAGACAGCTTGGCAGTCTAAGTGCCTGCCTGCAAGCACATGGACCTGGGTTCAGTCCCTGTTACCACATGTAGTGCCATTCTCCCACACACACACACACACACACAAACCGAAACTGGGCGTGGTGGCACACACCTGTGATCCCAGCACTATAGAGGCACTATAGAAGGATCACTATGAGCCTGAGCTGCACAGCGAGATCCTGTGCCAAATAAGTGAATAAAGAAATATTTTTTAAAATGTCTTTGGTCACGGTAGCTTACTTTTCCTAAAAGGGAAATTCGCGGCCTAATAGAATGCCTTATTAATATTTATTCTCAAGCAGCCTTTACTGCTAAGCTAAACAGTTGATGAAAATAAGAACAGTGGCTTTGTGACCATGACTGTAGAACTAGGGATTCCTACAAGACCATGGCCACACGCGAGTCCCTTTCCTTACACCACAGACCTCTTCAAGCCCTTCTTCCCTACTTCAAGTTGGCACCACACTTTTCTTACACATTACCTAAGTGCAGAAATGTCAAATTAACACAGAGCCTCAGGAACTGGCCCCGCACCAACTGATCACATTCGCCGCTTCTCCATACACATATTTACAGCAATAGTAAGTCTAAGCCATAAATAACTTTCTGCAAATGGAGCACTAGTTTTCGGTTTATATTTATGTATCATCCAAGCTTTCACAGCGTTTCCATCCATAACTTCATTTGATCAGCAAATTATTCAGCCCTGCCTAAAGGGCTAGCGCTGTTTAATATATAGGTAAGAAACTTGGGAATATAAATACTCATCTAAAGTGAAACTAGGTTTGTACTTCTAATCTCAAGTTTAATATTGAGGCTCTGCATTTTGAGATCAGTTGCATTTTAAACACAAGATCTTTCTTTCTTTCTTTCTAACTTGTTAGTATTAGTAATACAGAGTGAAGTTCTGTTTCAGTAGAGGATATGATCATCCGACCTTTGCTCTTAGAACTCTTCTTTCAAGCTATAAATATCAAAGTCTTGCAAACTGACACTTAAGTGGCATTCTGAACCAGAGACGTGAAATACACTCAGTCGGTCCGTCTAACTGCCTTCGGGGCTCTTTGTGTCACACATGCCATTGTTGGCATATTCATCACAGAATCACAGAAGGTGACAGGTGGAGATGCTGAGGACTGAAGCAACCATCACTTAGAACATAATATAGAAAGCTAATTTGGGTGCAATTAAAAGCTTATCCTGATGTGGAGTAGAAGGATTGTCTCTAATTACTAAAACATCAATTTTCACAAAATTGATGCCTTCTTAAAATCCACTTATAATTTCCACTGTTACACTGGATACATGCCAAAGTTGTGTCTTTAAATGTCCTGTGACATAATGCCCACTTCTAAGCTATGTAATCCCAAATTACAAATAGAGAAGGATTATGGCATAAAAAAAACTGTTTTTTATGTTTAAAAAAATACTATGTATTTATTCCTTGTGTGTTTATAGCTAAAACGTGGCAATTTTATATTCACTAAAGAAATTTATGGGATATAAACCAAAACTTATCCTAGGTAGTTAATCACTCTTTTTAAATAATGCATACAAAAAGATCAAACCATAAAAGGCCACTTATAAAAATCAATAGAATTTGAAGGGCCAGCCAGATAGTTCAGTGGACTAACGCACCTGCTTAGGTTCAGTGACCGGGGTTCAATCCCCAGCGTGCCATGCCAGCCCCGCCTACTGAGGCTTGACTGAGACTGGGTGTGGTGGCACACACCTATAATCTCAGTGCTTGGGAGGCTGAAAACAGGAGGATCACTACAAGTCCAATCTGTGTAGTAAGACCTTGTAGTAAATACAGTTTAAAAATAGAATTTGTAAAATACTTTATTATGGTAAAATATATATAAAGTTACAGATAACGTACACACATTTTCTTACTAGTTGGAAAAAATAAGACCCAAATATCCAAAAGCAAACACACAAATATTTGAAACAGCTGCAAAAATTTCTGCACTAATTACATATGCCTGCTGGAACACATTTATGCAATTTCTTAATTTAGAAAAACAGTAGTTTCAAATTTGCTTTATTTTAAAGTAACATATGCCCAGTGTAAAAAAAAAATAGGCATTTTCTCAATTACACACGTGTGTAGACAGACACTTGCAGACAAAGGAAACCCTCTCTAGCCTTTCCATAGGTGACTGAACGAACAATGTCTCGTGCAAGTGTGACCTCAGACATGACCTGTCCACAGGCATATTTGCAATCCACTGTGTAAAATCCTCTGTGCTGAGACCATAAAGACCCACTCCCCCAACAAAGGCCTCTTGGCCAGACATCGCCAGCCTCTGAAACAGTGGCTCACGTGCAGCAGCACATCCTGGCTGATCTAAAGGATGAGGAAAGGGAAAAAGAACCGAGAAAGTGTCTCACGAAGGAAACGCAGCCACATAGTTGGAATTCTGAGGGAATAAGTTAACGAGGAGAAGAAAAGAGGCACCTGGCAGGAAAAAATGTGAAGGAAATTATTGAGACATGATACACTTCCTGTCAAAACAACACAGGCTGGTGATTCATTCAATTAGGATCTCCTAAATACTGTGTGACTTTAAAGGCTCCATAAGTTCAGTGATATTCAGTT
>PVKN010016336.1:0-17944 GCA_004027915.1 Capromys pilorides
GCTACTTTGAGCTACATACAGTTCTCTAATCAGGAATTTGCACCACAGCTGGCTTCGTTACAGAAAGGCCTTCCTCCAGAGGCAGCTACTACAAGCACTTCAGCTATCTTTAACTCTGATCAACACCAGACATTTCACTAATTAGCATGCTGAAGTCAAAACTAGGTTTTCATTTGTGAAATTAGTGGCTTGTTAATCAGCATAATGGATGCCAGAAATGGGCTTTCATAGGTTGAATTAGAGGTAATCAAGATATGGGGATTGGCTAAAATGTTTTAGGGGTGTTTCCTGCTCCTACAAAAACAGATTGTAAGAATCTCACAAGGCCCAAGAATGCACTTTTAGATATAGTAACTGAAGTTTGTTCCTTAAACAGTTTGGCTTCAAGCCACAAGGACAAAGGACTTTTGCAGATCTCATGCCACCTTGGAACACTGTCTCCTGCTGAGCCCACTCCTTATGCAGTGCAGCAGTGGGCACAGCTGGAATGATGGCGAACCGAGACTACAGTAAGCTTATAGCACAGGTTTATGAATTGCCCTGTGCCTACTCACTAACGACATTAATGACATTATCTCTGCCTGTTTTATAAAATCTGATCTGAGACTTGCTTTCATTATAACTTGGTAATGAGTTTGTGCAGGCAGCAATTGATTCACACATTTCAATTATTTCTATGGCTATCTTTGTACCACAATAAACCTGAAAGTTGTGTATTATCAAACCAACTTGCATCAGTTTTCAATACTGTTGAAACATGACATAGACAAATTACAACTCTGTATTCACCACGTGACAGTTAAGCTTGACTGCCAGCTTGATTAGCTCTTGCGAGATTAGTGAAGCACTTCTGGGTGTGCCTGCCTGGATCATGGAGGCATGACCTCGTGCTATGTCTCCATGTCTAGGATGGCTTGCCCATCCCCTTCCTCTCCCACATTCCTCCCCTGCTCTGCTTTGGACTGCCATGAGCTAAGTGTCTTTTGTCCAACACGTCCTCCTGCATGATGTCTTGCCTTGGAGCCAGTGGACCATTGGCCAAATAAACCCCCCTTTTCAGTTGTGCTGGGTATTGTGTCCATCAAAGGAAAATTAGTGAACACACACCACCCCCTCTAATGGGTCTTTCCCTAGAGGTCCTCTTCTCAGTAAATGGCAAGCATTTGCTCAGCCTGATGTAGCATCTTGGTTGAGTCTTCTCTTGCACTCACAGCCTGTATGCTGAGAGGTTCTCTTGATTTGGCCTTCAGAGGATGGCCTCCATCTGCACAGTTTTCTCCATGTCTACTAACATGGCTTGCTAATTGATATACTGATTTCCAGCTGCCTCTAGGATTGGCACAGAGCTGCCATAGAGACCCTCTCGACATAGACATATCACTCCCACTGTCATGCCTGTAAATTTACTATCACGTTCAGAATTAAATTCTAATATCTAACCATGTCCTCTAAAAGTCCTTACAGTGGATCCCTAACCCCTCTCCAATCTCCTCATCTCTTATTCTTAACTCACATCTCTCTTGCAGTCTTTAATCTTCTTAGTGCACCTTCACAACTTCTCCTGCCCCAGGGTCCTTCCCTGTGCTGTCTCGCCCCCCATCAGAGATATCCTTTACTTCATAATCTGCTCTCAAGTGCCCTTTGAGAGAAGATTTCTGTACAAATACCCTGTCTGAAAGCCCTCACTGCTGACTTCCTCTATTCTCATGTGTGCTTTATTTATTTTTTCTTTTTTTCATGGTATGACTGTATATCATATCTTTGCTTACTCAATACATCATGGTTTATCTCCACCATGAGAATAAGAGCTCTGTGAAGACATAGACTTTATGCTCTGTTAACTATACCTCCAGTGAGGACAGCAGTGTTCAGTGAATAAATATTCCTTAAATATTTGTGGGATGGATGAATAGTTCCAATAGTCCAGCGCATTTCTCTGTTTCTGACCTGTGATAGTAGCCAAATACACTGCAAGTAGGATGACTGGTCAGTGAGATGCCTCTTCATGAGCTTTGGCCAAATTCACCTATCCATGCATGTAACATCCTTCTTGTTTTTGTCTTAGCAACCAGAAGTGCTAAGGATGCCTCAAATGACAAAATAGACATGTGATCTTGCCCCATGGAACTTACAGTCCAAGAGAATCAAGAGCATTTAATAGAGAACAAATAATCATACAGTGTATGGATGGCTGTAAAGGAAAGAGAAAGGAAAGGTTCATTAACATATATCATGGGATTAGAGGCAGCATCTCTGAAGCAATGACCTTATACTGTGGCCTGAGGGATTAGAATGAGCAGGATATGCAGTAGTGTGGGTGGCAAGTGCAAAGGCCCTGAGGCAGGATATAAATTGGCCAATTCATAGGTTGCAATATCTACACAGTTAGAGTAGTGAGTTAGGAGGTAGGGAAGCCATTTTTGACACTGAAAAGAAGACAGAGATTGGTTAGCCAGAAATTACCAGGATATTGCAAATTTTTAAAATTAGAAACAATTGAAATATTTTAGCACATTGTAAAATTATCACATTTTGAAATTGCCCTGGAGGCAGAGTAGAGAATGAATGAGATGCAAACTGAGGATAAGAGAGACAGCAGGAGGTCAGGGAAAGGTAGGAGACTTGCCTGAAATGGAGCTGGAAGAGGGCTTGATGAAGGTGGGCATAGCACATGAGAGGAGAAGGGCTGGGTTACAGCTCTCCTTTGGAAGTAGAATGAGGAGGAACTGGAGAAGGTTGGAGTGGGGTCACCTAGGCATGGATACATGACAGAATCTGGATAAATGTGTGATCGAATGGCATCACTGGGGCAAAAGGAAAAATAAGGATGTGTCCTCTGGCTTTTGTGACAGGCAGGAAAGGCACTGTTGTTTCCTGAGCTGAAGAAGGTTCAGAGAAATATCTTTGAGAGCAAAGCTTACTTCTGATTTAAATATTTTAATGGCAGAATGGCTATAGCACAGCATGTTAAGTAGCACATAAATGCTGAATATATAAAGGGAGGCAAAGGGACAATCTGGGCCAATGCTGAAGTAAGGTTCTTTGGATAGATGTGTGATCATGGGGATAGATATGTCACCCAGGAATGACTAGAAATCAGGGATGTGGCAGAATGAGGCTCAGGGGAGTCTAGTGTTTGAGTAGGTTAGGAAAGGAGGGCTGGAGGGAAACTAAGAGAAAGAGGGGATGAGGGGAAATCAAAATAGTGTGGAATAAGGCCCAGGGATATAGTTAAGGTGCACAGCGCATGCCTGGTAAGCATAAGGTCCTGAGTTCCATTCCTGGTACAAAAAAAAAAAATTAGGGTGGAATAGCCAGCCGTGGTGGCATGCCTACAATCCCAGTCCCTGGGAGGCTAGAGCAGGAGGACCACTGGGTTACATAAGGAGCTCAAGGCCAGCCTGGACTGCACAGTGAAACTCTGTCTGAAGGAAAATAAATAAATAAAGCATGGTATCTTGCAGATGAAAGTGGAAAGCTATTGAAGTAAAAGTCTGTCGGTTGGATTGAGTGCTGGAGAAACACTCGGAAACATGAGGAAGGAACAGTGTCGACTGCATTCCACACCAAGGAGGTTGTTAACTGTGACAGGAGTAGTTTCATTTGAGTAGTGGTGACAGAAGTCAAGCGAGGCCGGTTGCAGAGTAAACTGGAGATGTGAAGAGTGGAGACAGTTTGTGCAGAAAAACTGTTTAGGAGTTTGTGAAGAGGAACAGAAAGTGTTTCGAAAACTAAAGAGGTATGAGGGGTCAAAGGAGAACTTATCCATTTCCTTTTCTTTTTGTGATGGGAGATTATACACTCTCCTGGTCCTGATGGGACTGCTTCAGCAGAGTGAGAGAGCGACAGCAAGGGAAAGTGAGAAGGGGTGGCCTTTAAAAGTCACCAGAGGACAGACTGCCAAATAAACAAAGATCAATGGGCCGTTGGCAGGGAAGTTTTGATTTTATGGAACACATGATGTAAAGAGTCCTTGTTTTTTCTGTTTCATCATTGAGGTACAGAGCTGAGAATAAAAGACGGGGTTATCCTTGTGTTCTGAAATGAGGACTTGGAAAGAGATGAGCCAAAGCCTGTTTTACCTCTTGGCCTTTTACTTAACTCCAGACATGTAACAGAAGCAAGAGAAAGGCTGGTAGTGCTGGAGCTTCCTCCCTCACTGTCATCTTGGGGGGTAGTCAGTTTGCTATTCGTCTTGACGTTTGCAACCAACCTGGGGTGATTCCCCTCCCACTTTGAAAGAGCTTGATATGTATTGTCGGGAGATTGCAGAATTCAGAGGCTTCTATCTTCCTGACTGGTCCAGCAAAGGTTGGCAGGTAAATGCTGGTGGCAGCTGAGCAGAAAGACCTTCATAGGGACAGGGCTGCACTTGTGCAGTCTCAAGTAGCTGCTATTTGGTTTCTGTTTTTGTTTTACCATGAGCTATATAGAAAGGTCACAAAAGAAATATAATCTCAGGAATTCTTGAAAGAAATTTTCCCAATAGGTTAGCCTGGAAGATGAGGTACCACAAGATCAAAAGTCTGTGCTGATGGGCCAGAATCCAGAAAATGACAAGAAACCAACCTGGAAGGCATTTACCACATCAGGCAGCTGCACATGGGAAGTTTCTAGAAGGGTGCAGGCGAAGACCCACAAAGCAATCCGTGGAGGAAAAAGTGTACTCTGGTCTTCTGAAACACCCTGTGTCATGGGACCAACACATCAGCAAAGGAGACAGGGACCTTCCCTCTAATCAGCCTTCTGAACTCACCAAGAGGTGGCCAAGAGCAGTTAGACACTGGAAAAAGGCAGCAGAGCAAAATCACACATGTGGACAAAGAGTGAACAAAGAAACCCATATCGCCTTCCCTCTGTGGTACAGGATCCCGGGCTGAGCGAGTGTGGAAAGAGCTGGAGCAGTGTGGGTGTTTAAACTACATGACACATGGGTGCTTTGATATCAAACTACATGAAAAGCCAGATTGTCCTTGAATCTGCAGAGCAGCAGGAAAAAATAATGCTAGGACAACGTCATCCAGTGGTGGAGAATAATAGCTCCATAGAGGAGCCTGAGAGCACGGGGCAATGTGGGAAAGAATAAAGTTGCTTTCTGCTTGCTCTTTTCTGATTCCAGCTTGGTCAATAAACTGGTTTTCATTCTATCTGCTTCCATCTTAAAACTTTGTGGTGTTTACACCATTGTAGTCCAAATAAAACTGTGTATGACGATTTATAAGCCCTGCCATATTTCCTATTCTATCATGTTTTAGATCGGGTTTACACATTTGAAAGCATCCAACAGCCTGGCAGGCGGCAAAAATGAATGAAGCAGGTCAGGAGAGTATAGTGGAGAAGAATAAGGATAGGGAATGCATGGCTTAAAACATTTAAAAAATCCTTGGCATGGCCAACAATACAAATATGCAGACTGCCACTATATGGCTGTTGTATTAGACACAGTGACCCCATACTGAGTCCTCCCAAACTTACATGGCTGTACCAGTGACTATGGGATCAATGTATACAACAAGGCCACGTGACACACATGCACAAACTCACAGTCATGTGGACAAAGTCAATATCATTTATTAGTAAGGCATAGACATATTCTGAGAAGTCTCCTATCTATATAGGTTTTACAATTTTGTCAACATTCTTTTACAAACAGGAAAGCATCAAACCATCACGTTAGCATTAAGAGGAAACTAGATAGAGGGAAAAAAGCAGAAAGAATGGCTTGCAAAGCTCCTTTTCCTGTGCCATGCTGATAGTGAATACCAACACAAATCACTAGCTTTGCCAAGGAAACCACCTTTTGAAAGCGTACAGTGCAATTGTTCAAGATTTGCCAAATGCCTACTGTGTGCAAAGAATTATGACAAGGCCTGCCTTGACCAGAAGAAATTATACACTTTGGTGTATAATCTTGTCATTTGGAATGATGCCTGAGTAGCAATATGCTAGACTAGAGCAAAATAGCTTGTCAACAAAATAAGAGCTCCCTCAACCTAAAATAAAACATAGGAGAAAAATATAATAGCATAATTTCAGAGTGAGAACAGTCATATGCTAGAGAAAAAGAAATGCAGTGGTATTTTATTAAGTGACTTCTTTCTAAATAGTTCCCTAAAAAGGAACCTGAGATTCATTTGTTCATAATAAATTTGAAAAACACTTCAGAAACGTGGGTGTTGGAAGATTGCCAGGGGCCATCCACACCACTCGTCGTGGGGCACTGTTTCTGATGTAGGGCAGTGGACACTCATGGTTATTTACTTCTGCATTCATTGACCTCATTACCATAAGCTGGTTCTGGTGCTGTGAGTTGGCAGAGACTAGTTCAAGTATGTGTTGGAATCTAGAAGGATCTGTGGTGCTGTTCAAGATGAAGACTGTAGTTATAAAAGACACAAAAAGTGTTGGTCTGAGAGTTGGTCTCTAGTCAAGAATTTTCAGGGCTTTAAAAAATACAGATGGACAAAGGTGCCAAGCATATAGTCACACATGGACCAGGTTGGGCTTGTTTGTGAGATCTGGTGGCAAAAATTTGAATCAAGGCATTCAGTGTTCAAGTAAAGCATCTATAAAGACTGAGAAAGAGGAGTCCTAGGCAGAGTGGAGCCCTATGCATCAGCCCTAGGCAGCATGTCCTTCAGGAGCACAGTGGCACCCATAACAGGAGTGTCCAGGGGCCAAGGTTTGAGCTGCTGATAAATTCTTCAGATTTAATCCTGGCCCAGTGACCTTTAATTGCTTGTGGAGTTTGTTGGTTTCATCATCCAAGAGAGGAGAGATGCAGAGCAGTACACCCCATTTCCTTTTGATAGAATTTTCCTCAAAGAACTAACTTTCTCAGGAGCAGAAATGTTTAAATTTTTAAAATTTTCTCTCCTCTTTTTTAATTCCTTATAACTTTTTAAACCAATTTTGCATGATTACATCAGGTAATCTAAACAACTAATTGAAGACAACATTATGCAATATAACAAACCATTTATTTAGTAAAATTCTATATAGTTTCTAATTGTTTTACTGTTTCATATTTGCTACAAAAACTAAAAAAAGAGAAATAACTTTCTGTTCTTTAAACACTTTTCCTTTTAGTTTTCATTCTGTCACTTTGTCTGGCTTTTGTTCTGTTTCATTTGCCTTCCCCTTTACTGTTTCTGCATCTTCTAACTCATCTCTACATGCTAAAAACTGCCAAGATTGACTTTTGAGTTCTCCTTTCTCTTTCTCCCCATCCTGAGTCCAATAGTCCTTGTCCAATGATATGTTGATGATCTTCAATCCTTTATTGCTCTAGTTATGACTTTCCTGACCTCCAGGCTCATGTGTCTAAGTCCCTATGTGATATGAAGCGTATTTCAACATAACATTCCCAAGAATTGGTTCTTGACCATATCTCCTGCCCACAGCCAGCTCCTCCCAACCTTTGCCCATCCTAATAAATAGTAACACTATACAACTGAACATTGAAGCCAAAAGCAGAGTCATCCTTTCTTTCTTCTTTTCCTCATTCCCCCTGTCATCTAACTCATCAGCAAATCCTGCCATGTTATTTATAAAATGTTTCTCTCTATTTTTTTTCTATTTATATCATTACCACTTTGCTCCAAGCTGCTATTCTTTGTCCCCTGGGATTCTGTCAAAGTGTTAACTTCTCCATACTTCATTCTATACCCTAAGGCCACTGTGATTTTATGAAAGCACAATTTAGATAATTTACTGCCTGAACAAGTCCTGCTTGTTCTAAGTGTACACAATAGCTTCCCATCACACTTGGAATAAAACTCCAAGGGGCTCTGTCTCCTGCTACCTTCTGTCCCGCTGGACGTGTCACTATTTCCCCCATCCACTTGCCTTTGGCACCACTGGCTTGGTTTCTTATTCTAAAATCCCAGGCAGTGTCCTGAGTCTGGGCCTCTTTATTATTCCTTTGCCCACAAAGCTCTTTCTAAGATTGACTTCTTGTCAGTCTGATCTCCAAATATCTCCTCCTTGGAAGGTCCTTCCTAGCCTGCAATCTGAAGAACTTCCCACCCCATCCTTCTGTACACTATCTTTGTACTATACGTGTTTCCTCAAGTACCTACCACTACACAGAGTCATTTATCTTGTTGATTATCTGTCTCCCCATCACGAGAATATCAACTCCAGGAGAATAGGGACCTTATCTATCTTGTTCCTTCTTAGATTTCTTTACCTAGAACAAAAGTTACTAAATGTGGGTATTTAATGACGTATTCACTGAGTAAACGTAGAATTCACTTTATGAAAGCAAATTATATTTTGCATATAATTTGCACTTATTAATCTGGTGGGTTTATGTTCCATGCATCTATTATTTCTTCTGTGTAGTAGTCTTTTAAATATATGTTGGAAACCCTTATACATGCTGCTGGCATGTGGGGTGTGTGTGTGTGTGTGTGTGTGTGTGTGTGTGTGTGTATGTGTATGTGTTCTTTCTCCCGGCTATCTATAAGTATTTAAATTAATCCTTGTATGAACTGACTCCCAGATTCTTTACTATCCAGGTCACCTAACCTTGGATAAACTCTGAGAGCAGACTCTGTCAAGTTAACTCAATTGGTATCTAAAAATAACCCAAATGACACCAAAAATAGGGAGTGAAAAACTGCTTTCGGGCTGAGATTAGGGAACTGGAGCCAACTCCTGTCTTGGTTTGAAGTGTTTTTCTGTAATGTGGAATTTAAAACATAGAAGATCTTAAGAGATTTTCTATACTTCTATCCTAGAGTAAATAGCTCTTCCCCTGGCCCTCTTAAACATGTATTATTCACTTCCTTGCTTATTCCCTCCCTGGTTCTGATCTGAGAGGTCTGAACCAGAAGATAAGATTTCCTCTTGTATTTGTGTCCCTAGCTCGTCATGATATATTCACTTGGTTTTCTTCCTTAGTAGTCCCACAAGCTCCCTGAGTTCTCAATTTAAGCCTCTATACTTGAATTTTTCTTTTATCTCCAATGACTGTAAATGATGCTCAATTTATTTGTTCATCCCAGCTTCAAAACTCAGTCATCTTACACTTCTTCTTTAATAGTCATCTTCAGATAGTTTGCAAGTCTGCCATTTCATCCCTTTCCTCACCGTATTTTCACACCCTCTTAACTGTAGCCTTGCAAACTACCTTACCTCTAATGCCCCACAGAGTTGTGACTCCTCTAGGCACCTTTCCGATCCTTCTGCCTAGTATTGAAACCCCTCTTTCCCCTAGGCAAGTGGCCTGTGTGGCTTCCCATGCAATGATCCAATGTTATTTATTGAAATTATTTGCTCTTCTACCACATCCCAGAAAGATGCAAGCTTCTAAAGATAGGAAGTAACTATTTATCTCCACACCTAACCGCTAGCACCCACATAGGTGGGCAACAAATACTCCCTAAGTGTTTGCTGTTCTGAAAGGCCCTTTAGGAGGCTGAAGCAGATCTAAGCATGGAGCTCCCAGAGCTACAATAGCAGGAGAATTCTCTGCATTACAAAATGCATACATCTATCTGTATTCCCTTCAGAATCCTGGGGTTTGAAGTCTTAGGTTTGGAAACACTTCTGGTATGATTTCTCAGGGACCTGTGGTAGGATACAAGAGAATTCCTGTGGCTAGCGCTGCAATTATAGACAGCCTTTCAACATTTTATCTGTGGCTAAACTCATATTAAATAAAATGGATTGTAAGGAAGGTGTTCAAGGTAACAAAACTTCCTATGATGTAACAGCTGTAGAGAGTAAACAGAATCCACTGTGAGATGTTATTTATGTGCAGCTATTGTTCTCTGCCATGGTGCTTCCATCTGGAAACACAGCTTAGATTCTGCTCATCCTTAAACTGCTAGGGTCTCTTGCAAAGCCCACACAAGGTATGACCTCCATAAATGTCTACAGCATGGAATGAGGCTGCTGAGTGGAAAGAAGCAAATTTGAGGCTCTACTTTTGTTGCTGATAGTCATGAAAAAATAGGGAGTAAAGATTTCTTTCTCTTTAAGTGACTCTCCTTGTCAAAGGATTCTTTAAAAAGCAAGTGAAGGTAATTGCGTGTCAGCTGGAAGTGCTGCAGGATGGGACCTCCAGGAGGGGTGGGAAGACAAATGACATTGTGTGACTGCCACTGTACAATGTCTAACGGAATCAAAATAAAGACACAATTTGAAATTAAGATGAGTAAACCAGCCAGCACTTACAATCGTACCAAAATGTACTGTCACCAGGCCTCTGGAGAAATGAAGACACCTTTCTTCCCCTCTCCACTTCTTCCTGTCCTGTCAGACTGCAGCTCTGAAAGGCTGTCGCTCTCCAGAGATATTCCCTAAGTAACACACAGCATCCCTACTACCTTTTGAATTCAACAATACTGATCTTTATAAACACTCATTCATTCATTAGGTGAAATGTTACTTAGCAAATGCAGGATACAAGCGCAAATTGAAGGAACGTATGACCAACAGTCCACAAAGAATTTCGGTAGACAGTCTGCAAGCACATAGGACATACCATGCAGGTGCTAATCTGAGAGACATGGCATACGATTAAGTTGGAGGAAAAGGTGATTCTGAGTTGCTGAGTCCTCCTTTCTCCACAGTCTGTGGGGTACCTTATAGACCTTTGATAAAGTAAATTTATTGAGTGTGTTAATTTACTCTAGCCTTCAAATAAAGGATTTTCCTACATTTATAAAAGAAATAGTGGCTATTATGCATAATAAGGCATAGCAAGAATTCTCAAGCTAGTTTACCCCTGTTTTATATACTTGCAACCATGTGCCTCTAGAGAACTCAGAAATCATGTTTTTTTCCTGGTGTATAAAAGCAAGAGGCACCGCTTTCTTTCTGCAGTGTTGTAAAATCAGGATATGGAAACTGATATGGAACCAGAAGCCCTGAGTTCTTATATTTTCTCTGCTGCTTAAAAGATGACATTAGAACATTGATTGACTTACCTTCTCCTTAATTTATTATGTGTAAAATGAGACACTAAAACATAGTTTATGGGATAATTGTAAAGATTTAAAAAATTAAAAAAACACTTTCTGCTGCTGTTTTAATATAATTTATCCCCCCCCCCTCCCAAATTCAAGTGTTGGAGACCTACTTTCTGTTTTGAGGCATAGTGGGACCTCACCACTTAATTAGGCCAGGGGGTTCCAAACTCATGAATGGATGGGGGCAGTGCCTCCAGAGTGCTTGCTCATGTCTGATTGGATTAGTTATTACAAGAGTGGACAGCTATAAAGCTGCTGGCTTCTCTGTGTCCCTCCTTTCTTTTGCTCCCACATACCTAACACTCTGACCCACACTTACACCTATGTCGCCATCTTTCACTTAGTGACACAGCATGAGGCCCTCATGGGGCACTCTGCTTGCCTTCATGACTGTGAGAAGAGGAAACCTTCCTTCTTTAGACAGTATCCAGAATTTCAATAGAATTTGAGTTGGAGTATTTGGTTATAATAGCACCAAATGAACTGAGCCATTTGGTATGGAGTCCTGGTTTTGTCTAAATATTACTACAACTCATTAATATGTAACATTCAAGAATCTCAGTGTTTTTGTTATCCTGGTGAATTATAGATGATTACATCAGAAACACAATAAAACACCCATGGAATTTCAGCAAAATTGCTAATCCAAGAGAGTCAAGGAAAGCCTTAAGAACCTTCCAAAGCTCCCTGGAAAAATAGCAGTAGCAGCACCGGTTATCTGTGACAGGCACCAGGTAGTACATTTCAGATTCATCTTCTACTCAGAGCCTCTGCATCATCAAGGATGCAGAGCTTCTCCACCCCTCACTATGGCTCCGCCATAGCCCACACAGGCCAAAGCAGACCACAGATGTGCTGTTCTTAGGTAGGAAGTCTATCTGACTTCCTTAGTCTGAGCCCTGAAGGATGCCAATTAATGAACTGTCCAGGTTCCTAGCTACCTTGCTTCTTTTTATTTTATATGCTATTTTATTTTGTATTTTATATGCTATCTTGACCTATTGTGATTTCCAAAGGGGCCTCTCTGTCATTTACCTCTTTTCTCATCTCTTCCGCAGCTTCCAGGGTGGTCTTCTAAACCTAGGCCACCCATGGTCCTGAGAAGGTCCCAACCCAAGGCTTTGGTCTTTCCACTCTCCGAGTGTGTATGGCACTGAGATTACATTGATGCCTTTTCTTTCTGGAGATCGAGAGATCTTGGAAGGCAGGAACTAGGTGCCCCAATGTACCATTGTATCTGCTGGAAGGTGTGACATAGTGGTGGGAGCTCCTTTCCCTTCACTTATTAGTAGGATATTGATTCTCAACCCTGGACTGAAATTTTTTTAAAAAAAGGCTGTCCATGCCCATACCCAAACCCAGTTCAACAGAATTAGCATCTGTGAGTGTGGGAACTGAGTGTAGGTTTTGCTGAAGCTTCAGGTGACCTAACATTTATGAGAACTGAGGTCAGTAGCATTTGTGTGTTTGCCCTGGCTCCTCTCCCTTGTGACCTTACTCATCTGGTCTAGGAGGAAGATTGCACCATGGCCAGCACAGCTACTTCTTCTCTTCCTCCTGTGTGGGCCCTGCTGACCCATAGACAACCAGCTTGTCTGCCTGAAGCCATGTTTCCAGCGAGGTGGTCTGTGCTCTGCCCCTCTGCAGTTCTTGGGTGCTGTCTTCGTCTGTGCAGAGGGACCTAGTGAATGCTGGCCCCCATTCTAGAAAATCTACTACCACTACAACCTAACTCTCTTTCTCTAGTATTGGTTTTCAATAATAAATTTGACATTTATATCTCTATTTGCCTGACATTTCCACTCTATTCATTGATTTAGAATTGAGAGGATTTATTATCTCCTTCAAACTCAGTGGCATCCTCCTTGGGTGCCCAGGCCATGAGATATACCCAATAAATATTTGTTGAATAAATCAATTCCTTATCCACTTATAGTAATATCCATCCTTTAAATTTCTGCTTCCCTCTTTCCCCATCTCCTTCTTCTTCCACAGGCTACAGATGGTGTAAATGCTGCAGTCCTTGTGAAGACTGAAAAAGCAGTCAGACAGATGTGTTGTTCATCGCTCCCTAGCCAGGCATAACTAAACATTTACATTTATTACCAATTAGAGGGGAAACAGACTGTAGTTTTATGCACTGTATGTGGTTGGATATATTTCTTTTTGGGATCTCACTAAAAATTTCCAAATGTGTCATTGGATCTCACTCTCATACTAGCTCAAACCACATTGAAAATGCCACTTAAATGGAGGTCTAACAATGACAGCACAAATCTACTTGTCATTCTCCTACCCAAGTGCAAAGTAGCATGGAGGTGGACAAACAATGTCACCAGAGGGCCACTGACCCAGTGTGATTTATTTGAATCCACCTCTTCCAGACATTTACAGCATGCAGAATTGATGGAGTTATGGGAGGCTATTGAAGGCTATTCCTATAAAGGCGTAAAGGTGTTGATAGCACCCAGCGTATAACAGTGCATGCAAACACGTTGAGTTTTATAGCCCCTTTCCCATTTAGGATAAAGTAGAAAGAGTGAAAATAATACTAGAAGTGACTTCGGAAATCACTGATTCCCCGGAGCAGCGGTTTCAGAACTAAAGAATTGCACTGGCTTTTGTTGAGTTTCATTTGTTCTTGTATCTGCCCAACATCTAAAACACTGATCCAATTTCGTTAAAAAATTCAAAGGAAAGTACGGGCTGAGGTTCAGACAACTTGAGCTCTGTACTCAGCTCTTGCTAGCTCAGCATCTTCTCTTCAAGAACCAGGTAACTGCTTTCAGGCACTTTTGCTATGAAAAAAAATTAAAATTTAATTAAAAATGTATATATCACATAAATATTTCCCGACATGCTTGGTTAATTTCAAAACAATATAAATGCTTGCAATAGAGGATAGTTAACATAATATGAGCACAACAGAAGAATTACACACATAATCATTTAAAAATCACTGTTTTATTACAATGAAATGTCAGTTCACACTCACCGGAGTAGATGGGGTGGGTAGCTATTGTGAAAAGACAAACAAAAATGAACAAGTGTTGGTGAAGTTTGCAGAAATCAGAAACCGTGTGCATCACGATTGTGACATGAAATGATACAGCACCGGTGGAAGGTGGCTTTATGATTTCCCAAAAATTTAAACATAAAATTGCCAAATGATTCTATGATTCTGGTGCAGCCGTACAATCAAACAAGTAGAAAACAGGCACTCAGCAAGTGCCTGCAACTCGAACGCGTCCTTCCCAACACTGTGTACAACAGGCAAAAGGTGGAAACGGACCAAATGCCCATCGTTGGGTGAGCAGATACACAACTTTTGTTTGTTTGTTTCTATTGATACATTTTAGACACACACAATAATAACATTCATTGTAGGGAACTCATACCTGTGCATCACCTTCCTCTCTCTCCAGCCCCTCTGCCCCTGCTAATTTGCAAAGCTTTGCTTCCATTTTTAACTTCTATTCCCTTTTTTCTTGTCCTTTCCTTCTTTTTCCCTTTTCTTTTCTTCCTTTCCTTCTCCTTCCTTTTTCCCTCCTTTCTCCCCCTTTCCCTTTATTTGAATATTTTCTTCCCATACCTCAATATCTATTATATATTTAGGTCTTTATTTACACTTCCTATTTCCCACACCAGAGAAACAATGTGGTATTGAAGCATGTGTCCACTTTATTTTACTTAGCAGTATGATTTCTAGGTCTACCCACTTAGCTAGAATTGTCTTGTCCTTCTTTATGGCATAGTAGTATTCCACTGAATAAAAAAGCAAACACATCTTCATCTGATCATCAGTTGTTGGTATTTGGGCTGTTTCCAAAATTTAGCTATTATAAACTGACACTATAAACATGAATGTGAATATATTGACTTGGTATGTGTCTCAGTTACTCTTCTGTCATTGGTGGGACAAATACATGGCACTCAAAAGTTTGGAAATGAAAAGTTTATTTAGCTTACAGTTGCTGGAGGTTTCAGTCCATATTCAGCTGGCTCCAAGGTAGACAGGCACATGGCCTAAAACAACCTTTCCTGGCAGCAGGCAAGAGCAAGAGTTGAAGGGAGAGAGTATCAGCAGCTCAAGCAGCTAACTTTTCTTCCTTCCTTATATTGAAATGCAAATCACCTGCCCCAGGGGAGGTGCAGCACCCATTTCCACAATAATCAAGTACAAATTCCAAAAGCTGTCCCATGACTGTATGAGGCTTTAGGGGGACACCTAGACACAAACCATAACAGTATGATGCATTTAATTCTTTCAGCAAGATACTAAGAAGGGAAATATCTCAGTCGAACACAACTTCTAGTCTTAGTGTTTTAGTGAGGATTTTCCACATTGTTCTGCACAGTGGTTGTACCAGTCTACACTGCCACCAATAGTAGAAAAAAATTTCTTTTTCTCTACAGCCCTACCAGCATTCATTTTTTTGGTTGGTATCCTGATTATAGCCTTTCTTCCTGGAGTGAGATGGAATCTCAGCATTGTTTTAATTTGCATATCTCAAATGACCATTGAACTTGAACTTTTTTTTCATATATTTATTTGTCGTTTCTACTTCTTCATTTGAGATGTGTCTATTCATTTCAGATGCCCATTTTTGGGTTGGATCTTTGTAATAACTGATAGACTGTGTCCTCTTGAGAAGTTTAGAATCTTAATTAGCTCAGCAGTTTTACATCCTAAGGTGTATAAGACATGCCCTTACTGCTTTAGGATGTTGCTAATTATGTTAACTACACAAGCTTCAAAGTTTAACTAAGTGACTCTGTAAGGAGCCAGGGTCCTCACTTAGTAAACATCCTGAGGCTGAGCAAGAGGAGGACATAGAGATGGTGTGAGTGCTGCACCCACCTGAGGGCAAAGAGCCTGCTTATATATAAGGAAAGAAAAGACACTCTTTCCCCTCACATTTTGCTCTCATTGCTCTTTTTGTTTTCTGCTGCCTTGAACTGTGGCCTGTCTACCATGCCAGCCTATCTGGGAGCCAGCTGATTACGGACTCAATCTTTCATAAACTGTGAGCTAAATAAACCTTTCCTTCCCTAATTTTGGGCATAGGGTATTTTGTCTCAGCATTAAGAGAAGACAGTGAAGACAGTCTTTATTTGGAGGCTCTGATTTCTTAAGTTCTTTATATATTCTATATATTAATCCTTTGTCTGAGGAATAGTTGGAAATTTTTTTCCATAGAGTGGATTGTGTCTTCACTCTGCAGGTGGTTTCATTTGCTGTGCAAAAGCTTTTTAATATGATTTATCTCAGCTGTTAATTGTTAGTGATATTTCCTATGTGTTGGGGTTTTATTCATAAAAACTTGGCCTACATTGATGACTCCAAGAGCTCTACCTTTTCTGTCTCCCTGGAGATGTAGTGTTTCTGTTTTCATGTTTAAATCTTTGATACATTTCAATTTTAGTTTAGTGCATGATGAAAGATATGGGTGTGGTTTTGATCTTCAGCATGTAGAAAGCCAATTTTCCCAGCACCAGTTATTTTTTTAAATTAATAAAATACTTTAATGACTATAATTTCTTGTATACATAAATTGCAAGACATTCACCTGTATATGCAAAAATATATTCTCTTGCAGGTCAACAGAACCAGAAAATAAGCTAAGTTATGTAAAGTTTTTTTTGTTTTTTTATTTTCAAAAACTTGATTTGTCCATTATGTAAAAGACATGATGGACTTAATAACTTCAAAAGAAATCTATATTTCATTTTAATTATACACTAAATATCTGAATATGTATTTTGCCACATTCACTCCAGCCTTACATGAGTGCCAAGAGAAAGTTCAAAGATGTTTAACAAAAATGGAAACCTATGGAAAGTCAAATTTCTTTTCTTTATCTTTTTTGAAGAACCAGGGGTTGAACTCAGACCCTTGTGCTTGACAAGCAAGTACTTATTCTACTGCGCTATCTCCCCAGCCCCCACAATTTCATTTTTTAATGCAATCCCCAAGACAGAAAATAAGTTAATAAAGGGACCATGTTGGTCCAGTGAAGGTGTTTTTCTCCTTTGTCAAAGACAAGGTAATTGAATATCCTTGGAGTTGTTTCTGTATCATATAGGCTGTCCATTGATCCTCAGGTCTGATTTTTGAGGGTAACATGCCTCTTTTAACCATACTTGTTTCATAGTATACTTTCAAGTCAGAGATCATAACGTCCCTTGCCTGACCTTTGTTGCTGACAATTGCCTTTGCTATTCTAGGTCTTATCTGGTTTCATATTAATTTTAGCATTATTTTCTCTAATTCTGTGAAAAACACTATTGGCATTTTTGTTGATATTGCATTAAATTTGCATAAAAGTTTCAGATGCGCGGTCATTTCCACTATATTAACTCTTCATACTAAACAACAGAGGACATATTTCCATTTTGTGATATCTTCCAACTCCTTTTCCAGAGTTCTGTAGTCTTTCAATATGAAGATGTTTTACTTATTTCTTTAGAATGCTTCTGAGATATTTCTGTTTTAGGGAATGTTATTGTGAAAGGTATAGTTTTCCTAATTTCTCTCTCTGTGAGTTTGTTATTTGTGTACAGGATGCTACTGATGTTTGAGTGTTGATTTTGAATCTGAATGTACTACTGAATTGAGTTATTAAATCTGGAAGTCTGTTGGTGAAGTTTTTGGGGGCTTTTATGTAGAGTATCATGTCATCCACAAATAAAGATAATTTAACATCTTCATTTCCTGGTCTTATTTCTCTCTCTTGTCTGATTGCTCTAGCTAATGTTTCTAGAACAGTATTGAAATCAGAGTAGTGATAGTAGACAATTATTTTAGAGTTAACTTCATAAACACAAGGCAATTAAATAACACCCTTTTGAAAAAAAAAACAGTGAAATTAAAGAAGAAATTAGAAAATTTCTATAATTGAATGATAATGCCAGCAAAGCATAGATGAAACTTGTAAGAGGAACTGAAAGCGGTTAAATGA
>PVKN010016337.1:0-17943 GCA_004027915.1 Capromys pilorides
TTCTAGGGCAAATAGGATTCTATTCAGGTCCATATATACCTTAAAAAAATTCTATTTTAGGAGTTTTCAAATTATCCTGCCTAATGCTGTAATACACATGTCATTCCCCTTTCACCATTGTTCAGTTACTTTGAATATTCTGAGAGTTGCAAATCTATGCACAGTTTTCCTTTGTAATCTGAAGTAGAGTGACTAGTTTTCCACTTGTAGTGACTGCATGAAAAGATTGTTAGGGCTGCCAACATAGCTCAGTGGACTAAGCACCTGCTTAGGTAAGCACAGGGATCAGGGTTAGTTCTACTGGACACGCTGGTCCATTAGATCCCCTGGAACCACATGCCGTGCCAGTCCCCCTGAGCACACTGATCTGGCCACTGAGACGGAGTGTGGTGATTCATGCCTGTTATCCCACCTCAAGTGAGGCAGAGAACAGGTGGATAACTACGAGTCCCAGCTACATAGTGAGATCATGTATCCAATACATAAAAAAAGTTTTGTCTGCCATTTTTACTTTATTATTTTAAATGTTCTACCTTAGTGTAGCATTGAATTTTGTCCCTTTTCTTTGTGATTTGCTGTAAGACAAGGTGATAGAAGGCATAGATTTGTTTATTCCATAGCATATATATTCCTAGTATTGGAAATACAAGCTCACATCTGGCATTCAGAATTAATACACTATACATCTTAACATAGCAGTGTGTTTTTATGCTACTGTTCTGCAATGTGCAGTAATGTGTGGAAAGAAGATGTGAGTATAGACAGATGGCAGTTATTTTCCTTGACATTGGTGATGAGCATGATATTATGTGTGTATAGAACAGGCTGAAAGTGGCAGCCAATGTCTATGTGACTGCGTAGAAAGAGTGAAGAACTCTGGGCAATCTCAGGAGACCATTGTGAACACTGCCCAGTGGCTATAAAGGCTACATGTGTAAATAACGCATAGTGTCCGTAGTGAGAGATATCAAAAGAAGCAATAAAAATGGAGAGGCATAACACAGCTGAATGGAAATCAAGGACTTAAGGATTGAACAGTGAAGTGACTGAAAGCAGAAAAGATAGGAAGCATGCCAGGGCCAAAGCCAACACTTATATACACAAGATGAATTAGATAACTATCCTAGGAACCTCCAAAATGTTTTTGACACTGAGGATAACAATATATAAAAGTGAAAATATTCTTGGAATGCCTGTCATTCTGATCTTTTAGAGGTGTGCTGCTTCTAATCTAATTTCATTTACTGCTATACTCTCAAGTAAATGGTTGGTTTACAAGATTACATAAAAGGATATTAAATGAGAGGAAGAGACTAGGAAAAGACCATAGGATTGACCGGCTACAAATTTAATATACTTACATTTCTAAATGTGTAAATATGTGTAACTGCTTTTATCACATTCATCATTTAGAATAATGATAAAGGTAATAGTATCCATGATGAATATGATAATTCCATCTTATATTGGGTGACAACAGTGAAGTCAGATGAACTTTAGTAAAACATATCAGCCTGCTGCAGTTTGTGTATTGCAGAGAACTTGGTTGTGATCATTAACATACCTAAAAACAAAAAACTTTGGAACCAAAGACAGTAATATTATGAACTACTACTAATAATTTACTACGTTCCTTAATTTTCTCAGCTTCATGTAGAACTTTCTCTAAAATAAAACACACATTTGGTTGTAAAGTAGACTTAAATAAAGCTATTTTGTAAATGGGAATATGATACAAACCTGGAGAGGTGGGAAGTAATGGCAAAGTAAAAGCAGAGTGAATGGGGTATTTCAATAGTTTCTTGTGTTGTCATTGTGCAAATACACACACACACACACACACACACACAATGTACATTTGTGTAGCCCAGTTTTAGTTATTTTTGGATGCCTCAAATTCGGAAAAGATCACATGGTTTCAGGGAACAGCTATCACTGGCCTTGTAGCCTGAAGGAAATGAGAGGGAAGGAGCTGTCTTGTTTTCTGCTCCTGCAGAGGCACTGCAGGTTTGTGACGCCCCTTGTACTTGCATGTCCATCCTTCTGCCTAGACTCCTCAGTCATCCAGTGCAGCCTCTTTGGCTTCCTGATGTGGAGCCCCAGGGGAAACTGCAGCGACTGTGAGGCACTGAACACACGCTGGATCCTCTGGTCTGCAGCACTGCTTTGCCTTAGCCTGCCAGTGACTCTGGAGATGGCTCCTGATGTCTCAACTTGCAAATCCTATGCATACACTGAGTGTGTTCCTTCTCTTAAGCTTACATCATACAAACACGTGTATGTAACAGTTCATAGTGAATGTTATTATCCATGGCAAACATAAACAGTGAAATTGTTAAAGGATTAAAATAATCACTATAAGGTGATGGAGGAATGAAAATGGTAATCAACAACCAAACAGAACATGGAAACCACACAAATGGACAGAATAAATCAAACAATCTGCAATAAAAATGAGTCACAAAAATAATTTTAGAAATTGAAGACCCAAACTCTAAAACCTGTAATAAAGCAGTTCTAAGAGAGAAGCTTATCTGTTCAATAGAAGTAATTGAGCAACTTAAGAAATCATGTCAAAGTCTTCAAAAACAATATTCCAAGCCTTAAACTTATGGAAGAGATACACATTTTGCATGTCACATAAGTAAATTAAGGGTGAGAAATACAACACAAAGGAGTAATGAATCGAACTGCTGCTTCTTTGAGTGAATGAACCAGTTTGTAAAACAATAACATTAAGAATAAATTCACAATGATTTGGAAAAGCATTAAATAAAATTAAACTGCACCAATGTACTCGATTTAAATTAAAGTTAAATTAATTGAAAAATTAATAATACTTTACTGGTAATTTTATAATACCCCAATTACTAGTTTTTATGGAACTTTCCTAAATATAAAGACTTTCCTAAATATAAAGTGTGTATATTACACACTATTAGCAAATATTTAATGACTCTTTCCAGAGTTATATTATCATTAATAAACTATTTTAAATTCAGGCTGTATATCAAGTGGGAGGGCTACTGAAATGTACACTCATGCCTTTTCATCTACAGTGAAGGCAATTGAAATCTAACTACAGTTGAATTGGCTAACTACTGCATTTCCACTGCCTCCCTGATATCATATCCACCCTTCTTCTGTGTGGCTTGGCAGTATTGACCCGTCTAAACTGGAACTTCTCTGATATACTCACAGTTATGGTCCATTTGAACAGGAAACAGAAATTTTAAAGTGAAGGAGTAGGTCCTACTGCACATATGTCTTAGAACAGTGATCTGAAATTAAATAATGTCATCTATCATCCAGCATCACTTTGTGGTTGATATTTCTCTTAGTATGTTAGCCTGTTCATTCCTTTCATGACTAATGTACTCTCTATATCACTAAGGATATATATAATGATCACTAAGAGTACAAGGGGCATAGCAACACCATGTTATACATATATATATATATATATATATATATATACACACACATATATATACATATATATTATACAAAATATTAGCATGTATTTACATATTTTGTAAAGACATATATCTTCACAAAATATGATGTAAATATATGCTAATGTTTTATATATATTAAATATAGGTGACTTGAATATTTTAGTAACCAATACCATGTATATCGGATGACATGTCACACGCATGAAGAATTTCTTTGAGACAAAGGATCTCTATCTAGAACATATAAAGAATTTCAAAAATCATGTGCCTCCAATCAAGACTCAATGTAGAAATAGACATCTGAGATGAATATACATTTTTAAGTTGAAAAATACAAATGGAAAATAAAAACACAAGAAAGTGTTGATCATTATTTGTGATTCAAGAAATGCAATTTGAAATAACACTGAGTTTCCATCTCACCACAGAGAGAATGGCTATCACCAAGAAGACAGCAGCAAATGCTGGAGTGGCTATGGGGAAAAAGGAACCCTTCTACCCTGCTGATGAAAATCAACAACAAAACAAGTATAACTGCTAAGGAAATAAATACAGAGATTCCTCAAAATTTAGAATTGTAGGTCTTCCGAGCAAGGTATCCCTCACTTGGGTATTTATTCAGAATGGAAAATGGCACTCCAAGTGAGCTATGTGCGCCCATGATTGTAGTAGCACAATCAGTCATAGCTAAATCTTAGAAATGAATCAAATGTTCATCAACTGAGCAATGGAAGCACCAGGCCCAGTGGTGCAGGCTTGTAATCTCAGCAGTTGGGTGACTAAGGCAGGAGGATAGGTGTGAGTTCGAGATCAGCCTGGGCTACAAAACTGAGCTTGCCACCCTGAACTGCATAGGACCCTGTCTCACAAAGACAAAAAAAAAAAAAATGCTGATCAATGGATAGAAAATGTGATATTTATACACAATGGAGAATTATGCAACTATATAGAAATGAACTCGTTTCTTTTACAGATAAATGTATGCAAGTAGAGATGATGCCCACAAGTGAAATGAATCAGATGGCCAAGTGTAAACGTTGTGATATCTCCCTAGTATAATACTTGAAAGACCAAATGAAATCTGAAAGCTATAGCATTTACTGTGATAAGGAAAGAATCTGATGAAAGAGAAGCACAAATGGCTGAGGAGATAACTGGGCAGTATAGGTGTTTGATAAGTGCAGTGATCAAGGCTTGATCACTGATACCACGGGCCAAGCCAGGACCTAATCCGTGTATTGTAAGACATACCTACAATCCCCACACAGGGAAGGCTGGGACAGGAGCAGCACTAAGAGTACAGGGGCATAGCAAGACCCTGTACTAGATGATAGATAGATAGATAGATAGATAGATAGATAGATAGATAGACAGATAGATAGATAGATGATAGATAGATTGATATGTAAACAGAAGGAAAAGATGGGATGAGGGAAAAGATGTAAGATGAATACAGAGAAAAATGTAAAATATATATATATATATATATATATATATATATATATATATATGTTACCTTGAACATTAGTGTGACTCATTAGTGGTGCTCTATTGAAAGGAACCATTAATATTTAAATTTTCTTTCTGCTCTTTAATTCCTTAGAAATTTGCGTTCAACATAGCATGCTTATGAATAGTAATGTAAACAACTAGCAAAAGACAAGACTGTACAATACAAGAAATACTGTGGAATTCATCATATTTTGTTTAGAGAAATTCCATATCATTTGATTTTTCTTTCTTTTTTAGTAGTATTTTGTGTACTTTTAAAAAACTAGAGCTAAAATATTTGTATAATAAACTCTAAGGTCACTATAGTGATTATCTCATTTCAAATAGTAAGTTTACACAATACACGCATGCATTGGGCTGGGCAGGTACAAGCATTTTCCTCATTCTATTTGATCCTGCAATGTATTTAATGCTCTTATTTTATTTCGGCTCTGACAATTTATTTTACATTATTAAACCCCCTTTATGAATATTTTGATGTGGTTCTTCTTTTGCTTTTCTTCTTTAAGAGATATGTTTCTATGCTTGCTATATTTTAAAAATTAGTATAATTAAGCACAATAATTGTCATGTTAATATTACGTAGTATGTGTTATTTTGGAAGTTTTAAATGACCAAATCATATGTATTATCATTTTATAATCTATTTTATACTCTAATCTGATATTATTAAAATGGAGGATTTAAGACCCACAATTCTTATATTTGGAAATGAATCGGGGCCTATTATAAAAATTAGTTTTTTCAGGTTTATTTCAGTAAACAGACAGATATTGCACATATTTGACCCCCACTAATAACATATTGGGTTATGTGCAGAATGCCATCTAGTTTCAGGTATTTTCTGCTTTAGGCTGTAACTCTTGAAAATAAAAAATATGGTAATTTAAGTGTTATTTTGTGTTCATCATTCCTGCATTGCTTTGAATAATCTGAGAGCTGAAAATTAGCAAAGACTTTTACTCTACAATGTTAAAAAATTAACCTTTTAGCTTTTAAGTGTTCTCACCAGAAAACTGTGTTCTGACTTATCTATTGTTTCAAACACTGCTCTCCATTACAATAGATTTCTGTCTTTTCACGTGTGCATTGCTGGAGAGGAAGATGGAGAAGGCATTGCTCTGTCTGTCCTAGCGCACGTGTGTTCCTGGCATTGGAAACAGACGAGACAAACTCATTGGCATTAAGAATGAGGTGGGTCCATAAAAAGAACATCACATCATCTTTCCAGGCCTTGGCTCTGCACTGTGAGGGATGGAGATGTGAGTGTGTAGAGCAACAGTTATTTTTAGGGACATTTTTGGAAAGCATGTGTATATAATGATTCATGTAGAATATGCTTAATATTGTAGGTGGGAAACACGTACTAGAAACTAAAAGAATTACAATGATCACCTAAGATGAGGTCATGAGGAAAGCAAGTGGAAGTCAACAACCAAAGATAACATGGATATGAGAAAAATACACACGTTGGATCAAATGCTCTTCCATAGCTAATGAATCACAAAGCAATGAAACATTTCTGGACTCAAATGCCACAGCACAACATACGGCACCTGAGTAATTAAACAACACAGTGGAAGGCCTATAACATACATATTCATGCTAAAACATCAGAAGAAATTAAAATGAGCAAATAAAGTATGTTTGTCAAAGAAGCCACAAAATAAGAATAATCCTAACCTAAAATTGATAGGAGGAAAAAATGTATATATCAAAACATATCATAACAAAACATAACAACAAAAAGCAATACATGGGCCAGGGAGATAGCTCTGTGGCACAAGTGTCTGCCTGGCATGCACAAGGTCATGAGTTTGAACCCCAGTCCAGCAAAAAAAAAAAAAGAAATACAAAGGATCACTAAATTAAGAAGCCTCACTTATAAAGGATGAAGATGTTTTCAATGCTTTAAAAACAAGAAGAAAATTACTATGATGAATGAGTTCATTAAATACACTTAAATGTACCAGAAATCTTAACTGAATTATTAAACAACTAATAAAGTTGCACCACAAAAATTTTAATATTCCATCTAAAACTCATAATAAGAAATTTTCTTACTGCAAATATTCTAAACACAGTGGCTCAGCTCACCATGTCCTCCTATAAACACCTGTAATCACTGCACTTCTTCCCTCTGCTTGACGCTGTCCTACACACCCTCCTCCTGAGGGAGCTGGCAGGATGGCTCTGCTCAACCGGAATGTCTCCCTTGCACTAGCAGTCAATGAACATTGAGAATGTAAATGTAAACTTCCTACACAGGGAGTAGATCCAGCTGAAATATTTTATCAAAAATTGCTCTGAAATGCAATGATGCACAGTAATCCTCATCTAGTATCTTTGGGTGATGTCATCTCTCTATCGCTACCTCAGCCCATTCATTCACTATCACCTTATCTGCTTTCTACATATAACTCTCCACAACATTTATAAAACTTGTGTATAAACTGGTCCTAGTAATATTATTTAGAAATATTAAGAGAGCATCATTAAATATGTTAGAAAATATTTCCAAGGATAACAGATTTGATGTTTCTTGCAAATAAAATCATCTGGAAAGACTTTGAGGGGCTGCCTTGATATCTCAAAGGACAGAAGCACCTGCTTCTGCAGAGCACAGTGTCTGGGTTCAAGTTGCAGCATCCCATTCCAGCCCTGCCCACAGTGTGAGCTGAAACAGCAGTTGAGACTAGGGGTGGCAAGAAGTGCTTGTAATCCCAGGCTTGGGATTCTTAAAACAGCAGAATCACTACAAGTCCAATCTCATAGTGAGACCTTGTGGACCCTCTCCTCAATACAGCAAAACAAAAGAGGATCTCAAAAGTTTTAATAAAATATCTCCCAAAGAAGAAAAGAACTCTCTAAAGTACCTGCCCATTTTCCATGCAAAGATGTATTCTACTATTTTTCAAAAATATGAAGACAATGAAAAAAAATGGTTCTGTTCCCTTTATGTAATGAGTTCTGACCACACCATAATGGCTTTATCAGCATAATTTTGTATATATGTTGATTGGCTTGGGTCTCTTTTGCTCCTTTTTTTGTGGTACTAGGGATTGAACTCAGCACCATGTGCTTGCCAGGCATGTACTTATTCTACTGAGGTAACTTCCAAGCCCCTTGTTTTGCTCTCTTTAAAAAAAAAATGTGTTAGCAGCTCAACTTCAAGAGATCACAACTGGTAGGTTTTATGCTAGCTAGAAAATCCAGACCCCGAATCAACTGTACAATTGGAAATTTAACACCAGGTTCCCCACCAACTTATATTGCATGACTCACACAAAATCACACTAGTTGCTGGTGGTGCCCATTTCCCTGAGCTGAAATCTCTCCGTCCCAACCCAGGCCTGGAGGACAAGAGCACAAGCGCCATGGGGAACCAGGCTGCCTGGGCTGGGCTCCAGCAGGAGAGCAGCTGCCAGAGACCAGGGGAGGAGCTGCCTTAGAGCTCAGCCTCGCAGGATTCTCACTTCTATCTGCTCTCTCTCAATCCAACGAAGGATGCTGGGCCGCATTGGTGCTAAGCCAGGCTTTTATTCCTATTTTTACAAGTTTTTGAAGCATATATTTCTCGCCAAAGGAAAATGCAGACTACAGGAAATAGGTTTGAATCCAGAAATAGCACATTTTTGTTGTTGTTGTTGTTGTTTCCTCTCCACCCAGTGCTAAAACTTCACAGGAGTGGGGAAAAAGGCACTATCATTATTGCCACAGTAGTGCACATTGGAGTCTGGTAGAAAGCAGTGTAGGTGGCACTGTAAAGGCCTTTATTTCCCATCTTCCAAATGCAGATAACTGTCCTTTCTGCCTGCAGCATGAACTCAGCCTTCAGCTCCTGAGAGCCTCATGCTTGAGGCCCACACTCTAGACAGCCTCCTGCTCAGCACAGGTTCTCAGCTACCAGGACCGTGTAGACTTCAAGGTAAGCCTTTCTTATTTCTTCACAGTAGTCTTCCATTGACTATGCATTGGCATTTTGTCACTGTGACAAATTAACGAACAGCAAGATAATGAACTGCAAAACTCTGTCACACTCATAAAAAATAAGGCAGGCTTGTACAGTAACAGCACTGATTTTGAATATAAAATGTCTAATGTTGTCTTTGTAAATTCAAGCCATCTCACATCTATGGCATTTCCTAAGTGTTGTAGGTGAAAACTCACTGGGACTGCAGGAAGGTACTGAAAGTTTCCTTAGATAAACAATATAAACTGTACTGCAACTTAAAGTGTTGTGAGGTGACCTTGTGTCTCTGTTTACCTCAACAGAGCAGGTGAACATAAACTTTGAAAAGTGGGCTTGGGAGAGATGCAGGATGCCTGGATCTGTTGCTACAGGGAAGACAACCAGAAAAATGAAGTGATGGCCAGTAGGCTGCCAGCACAGAGATCTCTGTGACCACACATGCTGCAAATGTTCTATTCAAAAGTGGAAAACTCAACAATCAAAAAATTAGTGCCACTCAAAGAAGCAACAGAATTTCTCAGAAAGCAGAAGAAAGCAGGTGTGGTGGCACATGGCGATAAGCACAGTGCTCTGGAGGCTGAGACAGGAGGACAATTGTGTGAATCCAAGACTGGTCTTGGCTACAACACGAACTCTAGGTCAGCCTGAACTGTGTAGTGTGACCTTCCTTAAAAAAGACTCTTTCCCCAAAAAAGCCTGAGGAATATTATTTATTCATTTTAATGCATCATAGAATTCCAAATATGTATTACTAAACAGAGAAATAGATTTACCTAAAAAATAAGAAAAACTTTCATTTATAGTGAAACAATTGAAAATATTCAAAGTTTAAGTGCAGCCCAACTCACGTCCTGTTCTGCATCTGAAATCAACAATTCATTTCACCACTCAAGGCCAGTAGATGAGTGCGCCTGGGAGGCAGATTCAGAGAAGAGAACAAGGGTCAGAATATTTTGCAAAAAGTTTCTTTCCAATCCCTGCACAATTCTAAAGTCCCACTGATCATCCTTTATCCATTCTTCTTCTATTGTTGTTGTGGATAGTGTACATACAGGTCAGTAATTCTTATTGTCTCTAAGGTGTAGAGGAATCCGCTCAGACAATGTGATGGTCTGAGGGCAAGAACGCATGCACAGTGCTCCCTAGGAAATGAGAATGCACTGAATGTGCAGGAAAAATATATGCATAGAGGCAGGTGCTTATTCTCAAAATTTGCCTTTCTCAGGTCCTCCACTATCCTATATTAGGTAGGAGGGCTCTTTAAGGAACTGGTGGTCTTTACTGAACTTACATTGATTTGTGCACAGGAATGGTGGTTGCTCTAATCAATTTAATTTGCAGCACCTGCATTTTCTAGATTATTACCATTATGGAAATTAATATTTGGGAAAACCAACCCATGTATATCTGTTTAAAAATGTAATTCCGTGTGACTGTAGTGTAATTTCTCTCTTCTTTATCTATTTAGTACAATGTCTACAGGGTGTCACTACAAAGATCAGATTCCTGGTAATCCTCCAGTTTTCAGCCTCCCAAGCACTTGAATTACAAGTGTGCTCCACCATGCTCAGTCTTAATTGCTATCACAGTGTCCTGAGGGGTCAGGGCTGGCAGGGAACAGCAGGGAATGAATCCATTCCCTGAGTTTGCCTAAGGAGGTGCTTCAATCCACTCAGCTATCTGGCAGGCCCTTGTAGTCGTTTTCCAAACTCATAAAACCCTTATTACCTGTCCTGCAGCAGAAGAAAACTTCCTGAATCATTGGTTTTCTCCATACACGTTTTTTGTACCAACATTTGGGAAATAACTGATAATTGGCAATAACTTTCAGGAAATCTTAATGTTTCCTTGTCTTTTTTATTTTATTTTATTTTAAAGAGAGCATAATCATTGGTAAATCATTGTAAATGGGACATATGAAGAAGAGCAACTGAAGAGGTATTCACCCATGGGTTTGTACTACACATTGCTATCCTCAATACAGCAGCTCAGATCTCAGATATCAGCACAGAGAGTTCGTCAGCGTGATAATTCTTAATGTTAAATACTATTTTGCAAAAAAAAAAAATGATGGAAATTACGAGCGCAATCACATCAGTCACCCTGTACAAATACTTCCATGTTTCTCCCTCAATACTTATTCTCTGAACCTAGTCGTTAAATCTCATTTCCAAAGGGAGACTCTCAACATCATTTATACTCTCCTGATGCCACAAGGCCTGCAAGCACAGCAATAAGGATTCAATAATATCACTGTAGAAGAAGCAATTATTTCCTCAACCAGGAAATATTTTCCATGGGTCCACACCTTGTTCTCTGAGGATCAATGTACAGTCTCAAAAAGTTCTCTCTGGAATTAGTGTTTTACCACAATATTCCTCATCTTACTGCTTTCATCAGTTCAATCCAGAAATTGCTGCATTTTACTTTTGCCCTTCTGTCTTCTACCATTCCCACACTATCTCATCAAATTTCAGCCCCTCTGCTTTGGCTTCACTGCAGTTACACACAGGTGGTTTCCCTAGTCGCCATCTACTTCCAAGTAGCAGCCTTGCCACAAACCTAACCCCCCTATTCATTGCCTTTGCTTTCTGTTGACCCACTTGCTATCTGTGGAGAGAGAAAAATGTAATTGTACAACAAATCTATTTTTTAAGCTCTTTATATATTTGGATATTAGTCTTTTATATAGAAAAAAGGGAAACTTGTGGCAGGGGGAAATGAACTAGAGAAGAAAAACTGAGAGATGAATTAAAACGCAAACAAGTGCTTGTGAATAATGAGCTTCAGAGGGCTTGAAGGAAGAAGCAGGGAATGGGAAACAAAAGAGGAATAAAGATGTGTTGTGTACAAGTTTTGCATGATAAACGTCATCATTTTGTACATATAAATTGAACCAATAAACCTACTGAAGCATAAATAAACCTACCAACCAACCAAAGCAAACAAAAGAAACTTCAGTTTCATAGAGTAGGGATCCTGAAAAAAATGATGACCAAACCATCGCCTCCAAATACACAGACGTGATACAGCTAAAATAAACGACAAACTGCGCCAGTCTTAGCTCTCATAAAGAGAGCCTCCTGCATCTGAGGAGAGCTCAGTTACCCTGCTCAGGTTGATATCATTGAGTTCTGTGAAACAAGAGCTCAAGTGTTTCAACTGTAGGTCCTTCAATTTGCCCTTAAATGTTCATTTTTTCCTAAGGTTCATGTTTGTTGTTGTTGTTTTACTGGTTATACAAAACATATTTTTTTCCTGTGGATAGAATTATGGAAGAACTTTTATATAAACAGTGGAGTGAATTAGTTTTCAGAGGCTAAATTCATGATGGACTCTCTACTGTGCTATCCATTATCTGTGAATCTTTATTCTTCTTTGGAGAAGTCAATAGCAGTGCAAAATGTATGCTGAAAACAGTGGGCCCTGGTCAGGTGCAGGTGTGTGCAATCACGGCGCAGCCCATGCCTGGGGCCTAATCAGGTCCTTAGAGTCGTTTCCTCTGTATAAAAGGGCACCTAGCAAAGCAGACATCTTCTCCGAGAATCAGGACAGGTTTCCCAGCTCTGTGAGAGGTGTGAGTAGATTGCTTCCTGAATAATCTTTCTTAGAATCTGAAAATCTCCACTTTCTACACTCTTGGCTTCAGGAAAATTCTCTCAGTTAATTAAATGTGAGTCTCAGTTTTTTAAAAAGTAAGTCCTACTAAGGTCCGGCCTGATAGCTCAGTGGACTAATGTGCCTGTTTAGACAGAGCACAGGGGCTGGGATTCAACCATCTGCATTCCTTTCCAGCCCTGCCCACAAGGCACACTGAGAAGGGATTGAGACTGTGCATGCTGAAACATGCCTGTTATCTCAGCACTTGGAGGCTAAAAACAAGAGAATCACTGTGAGTCCCATGTATGTAGTGAGACCCTTTGGATACTGTGCTAAATAAAGCAAAAGAAAAACAAAAGTAGTAAAAAGGGCAAACAAAGTGAGTCCTATCAGATGTTAGAGCTTGTTATATGAGAATGCTGTCTCCTGCTTTTTAAAATGCATTCCATGGGCAGTTTCCCCTTCATTTTCAGTTCCTCATTTTGACTAGTTTGCCCTCTTTTCATTTCTCTCTTGAATCTTTGTCATGCAGTTGTTTCCTTAAATTTAAGATACAATTTTCAGTAACAAAATCTTCCAGTGAAACCTTTTTATGCACTCAGCACTTTTTCCAACTTAACTATAAAATCTTCATGGTTTTGGTTTTACTTATGGTTGCTTACCTACTTCACCTCACATACCATGTTAGCAAGAGAGCATAGAGCATGTCCTTTCTCATAGAAAATTCTGCAAAGCCCGTTGAGTACATCTTTTTTTTTTTTTCAAATTGAGTTTCAAGAATAATGCACTGTTTTTCTGTATCTCTCTCTCTCTCCCTCTCTCTCTCTCTCTCTCTGTATATATATATATATAATTACAAACTGTGCATTTTGGAATAATATCACTTTTATGACATATTGATGCCCTAAAGTAAGATCATCAATGCCAACTATTTTCCACGACATATTTTTAATTTTGAAGTACCAGTTCACCAACCTGCATTGTTCTATTTCTGATGGTGATTTGGTAGTGGACATCATTCAGTAGTATCATCCCATTAGATTTCTAAGGTTTGCACAAGCCCTACTTAAATTTTAGTTTTCCTCCATCACTTTACACAAGCCAGTAGAATAGAAGCTATTTTAAGCCTTGGAATGACTCATTGTTTTGTGAGGTTTCTTACTGATGTTGTTGTTCTTATGTATTAGGTGCAGCTCAGACTGGTAGGGATCCTCCTGTTTTCAGCCTCCCCAGCGCTGGGATTAGAGGCCTTCACCATCATGCAGGTTCCAGTGGCCGGCTCAGAGCACACAGGGTTGAGGGCTGGCCAGTATGTGGGTTCAGGCAGTGAAACCTGGCTCCTGTGCTTGCTCAGGAAGGCACTTAGCCCACTGAGCTATCTCGCTGGCCTTTGTTGTGGGAAGTTTGGAATTGAAATCATGTGATATGTGTGTGTGTGTGTGTGTGTGTGTGTGTGTGTGTGTGTGTGTGTGTCTGTGTCTGTGTCTGTGTCGGTGTCTGTGTCTGTGTGATCCCTGTAATGTAATGCCTCAGTTCATCATTTTCTCCTATTAATGTGTGAAAGTGGTCTTCCTGTTTTGACCAATTTTAGTGGACATCCACTGTGTTTCCATAAACCTCGAACCTTCTAAAATATTTTAATTTAATTATTCATTATGATCTTTACAGTTAAGATGAATCCCCATACATTTGCAGTTTCTTTGGCATCATCTGCTTAGCTTTTTACCTGTCCATTTTTAATCTATTTCACTTGTAAATATTTTGGAATTTTTAATTAAATATTTTAACTTTGCCAAATATTTTGTATCTCCACACTTACAATTGATGTCTCTAAAATTATTTTGCAACTTTTAGTTAACACATTCATACATATGTAGCTCATTGGACATTATGTATAGACAATCATTTTGAAATCACATTCAAATTTTCTCTAAGTTTATACTTTTGTAAAATTTCCACTCTTACTTGTATTTTACTTTAGCTTTTCAATAGAGTTATATTATATTACTTCAATTTCATTTCTATTTATTCTCTTGAAGAAAGTATATAGAAGACCAGTTCATGTTAATGTTATGTGAAAATAGGTAGTCATCTGCGCTCCCACTAGGAAATTTTAGCTGTGAGCCTTTGTGGAGGATTCATAGGACATGTTGGAGTACTTTGAAGAAGGAAAGTCCTTGAGGGGCTGCTTCTCAGCCATTCAGAGTGAGTGTTTGTTTCTGAACTGTTAAGATCAAGGCGAGAGTGGAATCTGCATAGGTCTTTGCAGTCACCCCATGGATATCTGTGCACATCCTTCTTTGGGAATGAGCAGACCCCGTGCCCCGCATGTGAGTGACTTTCCTGTACTACACCAGCACATGCACAGGTCACCAGTTCCCAGTTTCTTGCATCAGTCTTCATCTTTAGTGTTTTATTTAAGGATAAGAAATATGACAACATTTCACCATTTGATTATTTAGTGAAGGCACGGAGATTAAAGCACTGAATTTAAAGAAATTTCTGACTTTTTACAAGAGTGAAGGAATGAGTTTCAGTGACAACTGCTTTGACTGTTGAGACAGTTTTCTAGTATAGATTTTCCATGTCCAAAACTATTGTTTTATATATGTTCATCCACTGCTCACCGTGGTATACATGTTTTAAGTTGATCTCTCTTCCTGTTGAATTTTTCTCTGAAGTGAGTAGTCAAGTTTTATTTTTTTCTCTGCTGATGCATTTAAGTTTAACATCTATTTTGTATAAAATTAGTGTATCAATTCTATATTTTCTGTACATTTCCATTCATTGCAGTATTTTACATCCATTGGTAAATATAATTATTTTACTTTAACACAATGTGATTCTTTTGAAGTGTATGTTCATATATGTCATGATACAATCGATCAATCAGTGTATTGACTTGGAAATTGATACCAATTTTTTGACAGGATGATATACTCCTCTCATTGCATTACTCTTTTACTTTTTTTTTTTGAGTACATGATTCAAATTCATGATCTTGTACTTGCCTGGCAGGAACTTCTTCCATGGAGCTATCTTCCCAACCCTTACTCTTTACTTCTTAATTCATCATTTTCCACTTTTACTTACCTACTCATTCTGAGAGTTGTGTCATTTGTGATCTGATGACAAGGGTGACTTTACTGACTCATCTAGGACATGGCAAAAAAAATGTATGTAATGTTCATAGGGAGGAATTTTGAACATTACACACACTGCCCTCTATTGTGCCTGTGCTTACAAAATGATTTTTAATACAGTGGACTGAAAATTTAAACCATTTAATTCACTGCAAATTTCATGGTGAGCTTATCACTCATGCTTTGAACTTTTTTCATCCAATCATCTGTTAATGCATTCTGAGAAGGCAGTAGCTTTACTCTTATTATTTTCACGTTTAGCTAGATCTCTTTTTGTGGGAGTTATAAATTTGCATAAGTTTCTAATCCCCTCCTATGCTTTCCAGGAATCCAGGTGTTTGTGATACACAGTAATTTGTTTTCCTCAAAACATCAGTTTCACACTGAGGAGTCAATGCAATCATAGCACATGTGAGTCTGATATATATCACTGGAGAGTTTGTTCTCTAGTTGTTTCCCTTTACCATCACAAGACTCAAAGATATCCTGTTTTGCAGCTGAATAATACTCCTGTATCATGTGCCACATTTTCTTTATTCATTCTTCAGCTGATGGGCATCTGGGATATTTCCAGGTCTTGGTTAGCTATGACAAATTGTGCTGCTCTAAACATAAGTGGACCTATATGTCTATGGTATCAGTTTTTTGGTTCTTCTGGAAAAAAAATATACAGGAGGGCAATAGCTAGCTTGAATGGGATCTCCAGTCCTAGCTTATTCAGGTATCTGCACACTCTTTAGTACGAGAACCTAAAAGATTAAATGCAATCTGAAGGGTAAAATAGACACTAGACAAACTAAATGAGCTTATTCAAAATGAAGGAGTTACTGAGTTGGGAGGAAGGACAAGAGGGGAAGCTTGGGAAGAGACACATCCATGTATGTAAGCAGGATGTTTGGGTCAACTCTACTGGGCATTTCTGATGCTCCATGGAGTGGAGCAGACAATATTTAATTTTTTGTACATAGCTTTTTGAATTATTTATAATTTCTTTTGGTTTTTCTCTATATTTTTCTTTTTTCTTCTCAATTTACTTGCATGTATCTGATAATATGAATAACTCATTCGACTCTAACACTCTGTTGGAAAAATACTGTGAAATTCAAATTATTTTATTGAGTGAAACACTTTACTGCCAAATTTTTTTTTCTGTCCTAGTACTGTGTTGCACTCTCTTTAAGATACAAAAGACATAACTATTCTGATTCCCCAACTTTTGGTTCAAAATAAAACCATTTGCCCAAATTTCTTCTATTTGCACACACATCAGCAACTAATATGAGCACTGGCATCTTCCCCACACAAACACCAGTGCTGCCTTCTGCACCAAAATTGTAAAACTGAAGTTCGTAATCCTAGTGATAACTGAATAATTCCTCACAATGGTGTTAGTGAGATTGGCCTCAGGACCCTTATGTGGTGTGGGAGTAACTTGTTCTCTTCTTTTTCATCTAAAGTTTGACTTATTTTTTGCTAATGTTTGTTCAATTTCGTGTAACAGTTCAGTGTTGCTTAAAATCTAATTATGCTCTTGGTTTTATATAACTCCTATTAGCTTTTATTTCCTGATGTGCTTACTTTGAAGAATTGGACTTTGGCTATAGCCCACTATATTCCTTTCTTAGAAGAGAAAGATTCAAAACACTTCTTTATTTCAGGACAAGGGGATTCAGTGTCTTTAAGAGAGCAAGCATTTTCTCAGCAAACCTGCGCCAGTGTTGTTAATGTCACTGGGAATTTCTCAGTGTTATCTGCTAGAGAATGTGGCATTTATGTGATCCTGTTACTATCATATCAACAGATGCAGTAATTTTGCCTAAACTTAGCTAAGTGTAGGCTAATTAAGTTTAAACTTAATTAGAGATTAGTATGAAAGAAAAAGTAGTTATATCACACACTTAATCAGAGCGAAGTTATAGAAAATTATGGAAAAATATCAATCAAACTTAGTACTGAATTATAATTAGATTGCACTAAACATGAAAGCTATTTCTCTGCCAATGGTGGAAAAGATTTTAGTAGTAGCTATACCATATTAAAAGGGAAAAGACTAATTAAATTTTTCTAGTATTCTCTCACAATTTATCTTTGGATATTAGAGACAGAAATGGAAATTTTTGAAGCAATACAGTCTAGGACATGCAGAGAAGGGGAAAGCTATAGTGTATAGGATCTTTTTGCACAGCAAAGGCATATCTAAAGAATTGATAAAGTTCAGAACAAGAAGTGAAGTTTATAGAATATGTTTTAAAAAGGA
>PVKN010016338.1:0-17951 GCA_004027915.1 Capromys pilorides
ATTCCAGCTAGGGTGTTGTCTCTAAAGTGTTTCAGGGAACAAAACAGCCAGTTCTGGTAGCACATGGCTTTCAATAATGTGAAATAACATATACGAAATTGATAAATGGGGAAGCGATTGTAGGGCAACAGTGTCCCGGTTGCTTTGGTTCATTTTCATGTGCTTTTCTCAGTATGTGAATTCTATGAAATCAGGGCAAACTTCTTTCACAATTAAAAATCAAAGCTTAGCAATATATAAACATTTTCTAAAAGGTCACTGCAGTGCAACTTCCTTTAGTGAGAGAAAGAGCTGAGGTAGTGGTTTTTCTTTCCAGGATGTTAAGCTATCTGATTAAGGGTTTTGAAGATGGGTAAGGAAACTGCCGAAAGCAGAAGAAAAGGGAAGGGAAGGAGAGAGGGAGGGAGGGAGGGAAGGAGGAGAAAGAAGACAGAAAGAAAAGAAAAACTATCTATCTATCTATCTATCTATCTATCTATCTATCTATCTATCTCCCTCAATTTTGGTAAAGTTGGCCGCTTGATGCAATCTCCCTCGCGTCTCTAAAGGGAATCCACGAGCCCCTCCTGTGCTGCCATCGAGTGGGATGGCGGTGTAAACCGACTGACTGAACCAGTACTCTTTTCAATAGATGTTTTTTGTTTAGCTTCTATTATAAAATTGAGCACATTTAAGTCATATTCCCTGATATAGACAGCACATGCTTTTGTAACATGCAAAACTTTACCTGAATGTACGTGAGATTTTTAAAAAATGGTTTTATATAAATGCAAAAATAGTTTCAAAGCAAACTATAACTGATAAAATATTCACCACTCCACATTTGAAAGCCAAGTCTTCACGCAAGGATGACTTTCAACCTGTTTTATTTTACTTAGCATCTAGAATTAAATCTTGGAAAATGCTGAGCCTTGAACATTTTACTTTTCATGCTCCCTTTCGCAGAATGTTACGAGGATGGGATTTTCCAGAATGACAGAGTGAATGAGAGGCTTCAGGAATCCGGGACTCTGCGTAGGAGAACATCAAGCTTTTCAGAATGTTCTTTCAGAGTATTAAGCTATCTGGTAAAGGGTTTTAAAGATAGGTAAGGAAGCTGCCAAAAGCAAAAGAAAAGGGGAAGGGAGGGAGGGACGGGGAGGAGAGAGAGGAAAGAGGGCAGAAAAAAAAGAGAGGAAAGAAGGCAGAAAAAAGAAAATATATCTTGGTATATTTTGGTAAAGTTGGCCGCTTGATGCAATCCCCATGCATCTCTAAGGAGAACCCACGAGCCCCTCCTGTGCTGCCATGGAGTGGGTTGGTGGTGTAAACTGACTGAGCCATGGAGACATGTGCAGGACAGTGGGACCAGGGTCCCGGAACAGATCTGGGTTGCCAAATAGGAGCAGATTTCTGCGACTCGGTTCAGACTGGGTCCAGTGAAAAAGGGACCCAGAACTGAGGAAGCATAGCGATTCCTCGCATCAGCAGGATTGCATCCTAGGGTCCCAGGGGGTGTCTGAAGCCATGGCTAATGCTGAACTCCGTATGTGTGGGAAACTGGTTGAGTGGTTCAAAGGCCCGAACACCAAGCTTTCCTGAAGACTCAGAGCCGGGAACGTCAAGCTGGTCCCCTTTGGGCACCGTGCCTGGCAAGTTGAAAGCTCCAGAGAAGAAGTCAACAGCAGCTGAGCTCTGTTTACCTAGGTACATGGTCAACATAAAGAGAAGCAGGTGAACTTTCCAGGGGCCTAACTGCTTGAGGTGGGTGAGAAGGGCGCCCGTCATGGGCAACATTCGCCAGCGGGGAAGAGCTGCTTGAGCACGGGCGCTGGGCACCCAGGCAGCGGATCTGCTAGTGAGATGGCCCCGGGGTACCCAGCAAGCGTGTGACACCTACACCACACTCATGCTGGAAAACACGATGACCCACATCCTGGGCAGGACCGAAGAAGATGGTGCCTAGGTGTGAGACTTCATCTCATACTCAGAGCAGCAACTTAGAATGTATCAGCTGTTTCTGGAAATTTCTATGGATATTTTTGGACCGTAGTTGGCCGTAGATGCCGTAGATAACTGGAACTGCAAGGAGCAGAACTCTGGAGAGGAGCAAACTTCTCCATCTTGTAAGTCTGTGGCAAGGTGATGCCCAAAGGCGCTTTGCAGGTCTGCTGGGGACGCTAGAAAGACTGGTTTGTGAGAACTGGAAGAGTGTGGTCTGGCTTGACTTGTGAACTAAGACATTTGTAGCACTTGCGCCCCACTACGAACCGGAAGTCCTACCTTGGCTCTCCCGACTTCAGTAATAATAATGAATGACATCCCGTTACTTCTTGCAGGTCCTGGACAACTCTTCTCACAGCACACTGAAAATTTATTTTTGCTTTAACATTCAAAAATCTGAATACTGCATTTAACCATAAATTGAATCTCATGCCAGAAGTTGCAAAAGAAGAATGAAATACAAGCTCTAAATTGCTTTAGGTTTACAATTTTTTAAAAAATTACAAAACTCTTAAAAGTACTGACAGCACGTAAGAAAACACCAGATCTAAAATGTTAAGGCGTGGGGGCCAGGGAGATAGCTCAGGGACACAAGTGCCTGCCAGGCAAGTGCAAGGTCCTGAGTTTGATCCCTGGTTCCACATAAATAAATAAATAAATAAATAAATAAATAAATAAATAAATGTATGTTAAGGCGCAAACCTTGCAATTGTGGGGTCTGTTGTTCCTCCAATACCTGCAGTGCACGACAGGTCACTCCACCCCAAGCACAAGGAAGTAAAAGAGCCACAAACTAACCTTGCATGCACTACTCAAGAAGGCGTTAAGATCTGAGATGCAAAGTTATGAGCCAGTATCTTACATGACTTCACTCGTGCCTTAAAGAGAGGGACGCAATGGCTGTGCTCTCCTCAGCCTTCACGCTGCAGCGCCCTGCTCCTCCTCCTGCACTCCTGTCCCCAAAAGAGCTGAACTCACAGTTTCTGAGGCCAGACCGCCTGGGTGCTGTCCCCTGCCTGGGAAAACAAAGGGGATTCCCAGCCAGTGTCCTCTGGGTGCTAGGCATCACCAGCATTAACAATTCTATACTTTTATTTATTTATTTATTTAGTACAGATCTCACTATATAGATTGGACTCTTAGTGATTCTCCTGTTTTTAGCCTCCCAAGAGATGGGATTACAGGCGCACGCCACCAAGCCCAATTTCAGTCACCCTCTCAGGGAGCCCCGATGGCGGAGCCAGCTCTGCAAGCCAGGGATCCAACCCCAGCCACTGCTCTCTGCCTAAGCAGGTGCTTTAGTCCACTGAGCTACCTGGCCAGCCCTACAGTCCTATGTGTTTAATAGCAGAGTTGCTCATACTAAACACATGCTAAATTGTTGCACTTTTGCACCAGCAGCTTGCATCAGAGAGGCATCTACCTCCCAGTAGCATTTTCAGGACCCGACGTCTCTACCTCCCTCACAAGCAAGACACAGTCACAGCCTGCAATTGCTTGCACTGCACCCCTGCATGCCCTTCGGCTTTAAGCAATGGCAGAACAGTGCTTTCTCCCAGATCTCACTCCTGGACATTTCCTGTACTAATTTTCTACACCTCTTATACAGATGCCTCTGATGCCCCAATAACCAGGATTGTGCTTTCAGAGATCAATTACTGGGAAAAGTTTAATCCTCAGAGAAAACTAAGATTCCTTCATTAAGTTCAGGCTCGGACAGGGAAGTCCCTTCTCTGCCTGGCTTAGTTTATTGACTACAATTACACTAGCAAATGTCTAATCGAGCAGTCCTGAGTTAACTCATCGAGTGGTCATTTTGGAGATATTTTCCATGACAGCAAGGATCCATAATTTAAGTTAAAAATGTGGCCGAGTACTATTTAATATAACCAAGGTGACTATCAGCTGAGGGAACCCTTGGAGCTGAAGGTCACACATGAGCGGGCACGAAAGTCTCAACTTATGTATCATGCTCGCGGATGCAATGCTGTTCACCTGATGAATAGAGACCTTAAGTTCTGAACCGCATGCTGTGAGAAATAACACAGTGTATGGAAACAAGAAGGCGGGGAATTCTAGGGTCATGTCTCTTCAGTGCCTCAGGAAATATGCTGGGATAAAGACTGCTTAAAGTACAGCAAGCCAAAGCTCTCAGGAAGTCCTCACCAGTTGAAGGGATGGTTACTGCTTAAGAAATGACAGAAAGGGGGGCCAGGGAGACAGCTCAGTGGCCTAAGTGCCGGCCTGGCAAGCACAAGGTCCAGAGTTGGATCCCCAATATGAAAGAAAGAAAGAAAGAAAGAAAGAAAGAAAGAAAGAAAGAAAGAAAGAAAGAAAGAAAGAAAGAAAACAACAGAAAAAAAAAACCAAACCCCACTTCTGGTCTTATATAAAATTGTCCAGTATGGATCGTTACAAGAGCTGAAGAACAAGTGAGAGCCAAAGGGGGAATCAGTGCTATTGCCCAATTAATCCTATACAAAATGCTAAATGAATGAAACAAAATGAACTTTTTTCTTTATGAATATGGTTGAGAAATTATCCATTCTCCTAGCTGTGTAAATACATCAGACATGGCTGGTTCTGAACATCTAGAACATTTTGGTTCGGTGAACTTTGGAACTGAACATTCACTGTATCTTTTAAGAATGTGAATATTTATACCCTAGAGGGAAATCCCACAGTGAATGCCCTAGTTAAACGTGAAAGCAAGAGCAAATTTTAACACAGTGAAAGCATACTGCCTGTCTGGGGAGGAAAGGCCAGCCGAAAAACGAGGGTGCCCAGAGCGTCGCCAGCACCAGCACGCCTGCGCCCTGCAGAGTGCAGATGCATTCATAGATGATAGACTTTACTCCTTTAACAGAAGTGTGAGGCTGCTAAATAATACAAATGTTACTAAAATTTAAACCAAGTGGTCGCAGGGGCTGACTAAATAGCTCAGTGGATTAAAGTGTCTGCAAGCAAGTGCAGGGGCCAGGGGTTTGATACCAGAGCCTGCTGAGATGGTTGGGAGGCTGTAAACTCAAGGATCACTACCAGTCCAATCTAGTAGTGAGACCCTGAATACCCTGTAGACCCTGCCCTACAATGCCAAAAATAAATAAATAAATAAACTGAGTGGTCACAGAGGATTATACTGTTCCTATAAACATCTGAGATATATATATATATATTTTTTTGTTTGTTTGTTTTGTTTTGTTTTGTTTTTCCCAACGTGTGCTTCAAACTACTATAGTACCTTATTGATCATCCACACTTTTGAAGGAGGTACATTTTATACTGTAGGTTAACATATTCACAAGTTGTGCTAAACTTATCAGTAAGTCAACTAATAATATTTTACCACCTATAAAAGATACGGAGGTTCAAATATATAAATTTTACAAATTATGTCCTAGGCATGATGATGCAAGCATGTCATTCCAGTGCTCAGGAGGCTGAGGTAGGAGGTGCATCATGGGTTCCAGGCCAGCCTGGGCTACATGGGAAGCTCAAGGTCAGCATAAGCTACATAGCCAGACCCTGTTTAAAAAAAAAATAAAAAAATAAAATAAAATTTTATATATATATATATATATATATATATATATATATATATACATGTGTGTGTGTGTGTGTTTAACATATTGCTACTTCAATCTACAATAATTTTAATGCGTATAATATGCACAGGTCATGACTGTGATCAAATCTTCAGTATAGGTAATCTTTCCCTCAAGCAAAATAATCCATAAGGGAAGCTTAAAAGTAACCTTGTTCCAGGTGTGGTGGTATATGCCTGTAATCCCAGTCACCCAGAAGGTGAGAAAGGAGAATCACAAGTTCAAGCCTCACCTGGGAAACTTAGAAAGGCCTCGTCTCAGAATAAGAGAGTGAAGAGCCACAGTGAGAGTAAAGGAAAGGCTACAGAGAAAGACCTCTGGGAAGACGGCGTAGTAGTGAGCAGCAGGGAAGGAACCTGAGATTTGGCGCCCACACGTGGAAATAGAGTAATGTGAGGAAGAGGAGGAGTGACTCGGGTCCTCAGGACCCCGGAGGGATCTGAAGAGACGTTGAAGCCCACAGGGAAGCAAAGAGAGAGACTTCAACAGAGAAGAAAGAGGTGGCAGGCGGCGCTGTCCCCAAGCCCAGACTCACTGGATGGGACCATCAGCTCCACCCTGCAGGCACAGGGACTGCTGGTGGCCTCAGAGGTCTGCACAGAGAACCAGAGCAGTGGACGCAGTGAACCTGAGTAGCTGGTGGCTTATATGGGTGCAGACACCCCAAGGGTGCGCTGTGGGCCAGCAGCCATCTGGAGAGGGACCAACCCAGTGCGGCGTGCCGCCGCTGCTGGCACTAGCTAGGGGCTCCAGAGTCAGGGTGAAGCTGCCAAGTTCACACCGAGGGCAGGCAGAAGTCAGACTGGCGGCGAGCCGAGGGCAGGCAGCAGGCAGTGCCCAGCGCCCCCCGGGCTGGATAAGCCGGCTCCAGACTGGCAGTTGGAAGCCAGCCTGCACTTTCAAGGAGCTGAGGGTAAGGGCGGGCGGAGGCTGCCCACTGCGCTGGCTCGCTCAGATCTGGGCTGCGCGTGCCACCTGCCGGCTCAGATCTGGGCTGCACGTGCCACCTGCCAGGGACAGGAGAGACATGTCTAGGTGTGGGCTTCACTTTCTTACCTTTCTTGTTTGTTTGTGTTTTTTTTTTTCTGCTTTGTTTTGTTTTTGTTTGTTCCTCTTGTCCTGTTGTTATATGCGTGAACACGGTTTCTAATTTTGTGTGCCTGTGTTCTGCTCTGTTCTTGCTTTTATTTCTTCCTTCTCCATTTCTATCCTATGTTTGCCACCTTCCCTAGTTGGTGCACTTTCTCTGTTCTCCAGCCTTGCTTCAAATCTTTTCCTCTTCTTTGATTTCTCTATACTTCTCTTCAACCCCTTCGAAATGGCTTCCCTTGAGAGTAAAATCACCATATTGAGACTTTATTTACTGTATACATTGTTTCTTCCTTAAGAGGAGGGCTCACTGTGCCGTTCAGGGTGGCCTGGACCCCCTGTGTAGCTCAGCCTGGCCTCAGACTCACCTCTTCTGCTTCAGCCTCCCAAGGGCTGGGATTGCGGGTATTTGTCACCACACTCAGATCTAGGTTGTTTTAGTTTTTGTTATGTAACCATAAACTAGTTCATACAGTTAAAGGGAGCAAATTAAAGGTCACCTTGTTTCCTCATTTTCTAGACTGTGATGCTGTTTTTGCTGTTGATTATGTTACTTTAACCAAAGTTATGTAATGGTTCTGACCAGATGTTCTGGCTGGCATTCCAAGACTGAGAATGCCTAAAGGTCATAGAAGACACTTGGGCCGGTGCCAAAGACCAAGGAGCCGGGCCAGGGCAGCAGCACCTTCTCACCCTCAGTGGACTGAGGATAAAGGGTCCTGCAACAGATGCTAAACTTGAAAGCCGGCTCTACCTGGAAGACATCTCTGAGAAGGACTCACTTCCGAAGGGTTCTGAACACTAGCACACGAGCTGCTGGCTCTGAGCAACTTGTGTGGGTGAACCTAGGAGTTAAAACAACAGGAACTGAGATGATGCTTAAATAAGCTGCCACTCCAAACTCCTACTACAGCAAAGGCAAATCTGGGGGACAGTGAGGTGGGACAATTTGAAGGCCACCCACCTGCACTGAGGTGGTAACAGCAGAAGCAACAATGCAGATGAATGAAGGGACTAGAAAAAGTCATCAGAAATAATCCCTCAGATACTACCTATGGATTGACCACAAGAAAGGTGTACTTGGTGACTCTAGGGCAGATACGCGTGAAGAGCAAGGGGCAGAGTTGAGGAGCACTAGGGCAACTGTTAATCCCTGACGCAGGAGAGACATGGAGCCAGTGAAGCAGCTCAAACAGATATCAAAGTCATTCAAAATTCCACTGAAAATACGCACAGCACAGTGAGGCCACATGAGCTAAGAATCGCCATACAGAACACAGGACTGCAGCTAGCTATCATGAAAAGAAGACGTCTTGCAAACAGCAAGGGACCACAAGAAATTCATCCAGCAGCTGCTAGGTGATGCAGAGAAGAGGTAAGATTGGTCGGAGTTGAGGAAGAAACAGAAGGCAGTATGAACAGCATTCAAAACATATGCACAGAAAACAGAAATCTTCCCAAGTGGGGAAAAAACTGGCATACAGACAATGGAGGTATATAGAACTCCACATAGCTATGACAAAAAGGAAATAGACTCCAGGCATATAATAGTCGAGATTCCAGAAGTTCAGTACAGGAGTGGCATATTCAAAGCTATTAGAGAAAATAAACAGATCACTTATAAGGGAAATCCCCTCAGAATCACAGCAAACTTCTCCACAAAAATCCCTCAAGTCAAGGAAAGCCTGGAGTGAGGTATTTCAAGTACTAAAAGAAAACTACCTCCAACCCAGACTGATGTACCTCATGAACCTATCTTTCATGAAACTCTCTTTCTTTCTTTCTTTCTTTCTTTCTTTCTTTCTTTCTTTCTTTCTTTCTTTCTTTCTTTCTTTCCTTCTTTCTTTCTTTCTTTCTTTTTGGTGGGACAGGGGTTCAAACTCATGACCTTGCACTTGCGAGGCAGATACTTGTGCCACAGAACTATCTCCCCGGCCCTTCCTCTTTCTTTCTTTCTTTCTTTCTTTCTTTCTTTTTTCTTTTTGTCTTTTTGAGACAGGGTCGCGTTATGCAATTCAGGCTGGCAGTTCATACCTGGGCATTTTATAGCCCAGGCTGATCTCAAACTCACACCGATCCTCCTGCCTCAGCCTCCCAAGTTCTGGGACTACAGGCATGCACCATCACGCCTGGCTCTATGAAACTATCTTTCAAAATAGATGGAGAAATAAGATAGTCCGATGACAAAGAACGCCTGAGGAAATTCATAAGCACCGAATCAGCACTCTAAAATATTCTGAAGGACATTCTAGAAACAGAGAATGAAAAACTAAAAAGACTAGGGATATACCTCAGTGGTAGAGGGCCCTGAGTTCATTCTCTAGCACCAGAAAAATAAATTTAAATATAAAATTAATCTCACACAACATCACTGCTGGAAAAATATTTAATTTTACAATAGAGACTATCATATTAACTGAGAAATAATTATTCACCTTTCGCAAGTGCCTAGACTTTACACAATGGCTTATTTCCATGTTCTTTATGATTATGAAGCACTCATGCATGTATGGAGCCCTGAATAGATGCACATCACTTGCATGCTTGTTGGGGGAACGCATTCCCTTGCAAGTGAGACTTTCTAGACAACATAAACTCATTCCAAGACAGTCAGCTGAGGACTATTTTAAGATGATTTCACTGCTTAACTAAACATTGCATGGACTCCTGCTGATATTAGAGAAAACTCTCGAGAGGAAATGATTTCTGGAGCAAAGGAGGTTAGGCAGTCTAGCTTGTCACACGGCTGAGATTTTGAAAAAGAAGAGGAAGTTACATAATGCAACTGAGCAAGTGACCAGCAAATGACTGACACTTTTTTGAGCTTTATGATGAAATAAAATCTTGACAAAGTGCAACAAGGCCAATTCTGATAGTACTTCTATACCGTTATTTCAGAAAGAACCATCCTAAGCCAGAAAGAGGCCTGAGGGGGCTTGTTTGGGATGAGAGGTGCTTTATTTCAGGCAGAGCATGGAATTGTAAGCTATTTTCATATGCTGTAATATCTTGGCTGTTCATACCTTACTATGTGGGTTATTAGAACATACTATATTTCTAAATATTAAAAATCCTGAAGAAAGAACTATATCCTGGAAAATGAGCATCTGCAGCTCACCTGTGATTGTGGTTTGTATCTAAACTAAATATTATGTTTATATTATTATGTGTAAGTAAGTAGTATTGAAAAGGTAAGGTGGGTGTGCCAGTGCACTCTTGTAATTCCAGCAGTTAGGAGGCTGAGGCAGGAGGCTCACTGAGACCTTGAGGCCAACCTGGGCTACATAGTGAGTTTAAGGCCAGTCTGGACTACATGGTGAGACCCTGTCTTAAAAGAAAAAAGATCATATAGAGATATCACATTTATTGCATTTATTTATTTCTTGGTCAATTTGCCTTCCTTTAAAAACCATTTTGAATATCTAAATTCTCTCTTCGTACTTCTTACCACAATAGGGAATACCTCAGTGTGCTGAACTATACAAAGAATGATCAAAAATATAATGAATGTTTAATTTTTTAAAAAATAACTATGGTAAAGCACATTGCCATTGATCTCCTTTGAAATACTTCCCCTTGTTTTGAACACACATATCCTGTCCTTCCATCCACTCTTTGAAGCAGTTCTAAGAGTCTGCTTTCATGAATATATTTATAAGGTATGATGAAAATACAGTGAACTGTGCCAAGCTCCATCCGCTGGAAAAGTAGGCTTGTGGAAACATTATGGAGCATCCTCACCACCTTACCCACCAGGTCAAGCATCCTGCAATTCTTGGCCTTCCCAGAAGTCAAAATGACGATGAAGAATAAAGATTGTTAAAGTCACTGAAGTAGCTGTAACAGCACAACTAAAATTTCTTGGAAACAGCCAGGGTGACAGCTCAGCGGGCATTAGCACCTGCCTCGAAAGCACGAGGTCCTGAGTTCAATCCCCCAGTACCTTAATTAATTAATTAATTAATTAGTTGAAAAGGTAAAGTGGGCATGAAAGTGCACACTTGTAATTTCAGCATTCAGGAGGCTGAGGCAGGAGACTCACTGAGACTTTGAGGCTAGCCTGGGCTGCCTAGTGAGTTTAAGGCCAGTCTGAACTACATGGTGAGACCCTGTCTCAAAAGAAAAAAGATCATATAGAGATCTTGGCTATTCATAGCTTACTATGAAGATAAAATTTCATGAAAGAGAACTTCCAAAATTCCTGCATAAAATGGCAAAGATGATAGGGTGTGCTCAAGTCTAGCCTGGGCAAGGTAGTAATGTAGCAAAATTCTGTCTCTCTCTCTCTCTCCTCTCCTCTCTCAGTCTGTGTCTCTATGTCTCTCTGTTCTCTCTCTCTCTCTGTCTCTCTCTCTCTCTCTCTCTCTCTCTCCCCCCCCTTGGGGACAGTCACATGAATCTTGGAAGAATGAACCACATCTAAGCCACAGCACACACTTATCTCCACACTCCACCCGTCTTCCAAGCAATGGACGGAATAAACATTTTAAGCGCAACTCCAGTCATGCCTCCCTTTTCCGTGGCTGCAGCACCTTGGCCACGCGGTCTTGAGCACTCCTGCAGCACTCCTCTCTCGCCCTGCTGTTCATGATGCCCACTCAGCCCGAGGGCACTGTCACTCGGCGCAGTGCTTTTGCAGCTGCTGTTCACCTTCATTGCTTAGCTGATTCCTGCTCTTAGCTTAAAACCACACCTTCAAGGAAGCATTCTTTGGACTCCTAAACTACTGTTGACCTTTCATAATATTTTTTTTCTTCGTCTCCTGAGCTTTTTCCTCAAATATCTATCTCAACTTTATTTGTGTAATTATTTTTAATTTTTATATTACCTTTATTTTTAGAATAGTATTAGCTTTAGGGTTGCATAAAATGATTTAAAACTGGGGCCAGGGAGATAGCTCAGTAGAATAAGCGCTTTCCTGACAAGCACAGGGTCCTGAGTTCAATCCTAGTACCAAAAAAAAAAAAAAAAATCTAAAACTAGAATTCCTCTATGTATCCTCCATCCCACATAGTTTATTTTAAATACATTAATGTGTTATGTTTGTAATAATTGAACCAGTATTAATATAATGTTAGCAACTAAATTCTGTACTTTAATTGAGAGTCTAGCCTTTCTGTTGTATTATGTGTTCAGTTCTGTCAAAAAACAAGTATTCTAGAAATCAGTTTAATTTTGACACTAATTACCCATAGCTCATAAGATAAAGGTTAAAATCTTTGCACAAGTTAATGCTCTCTGAAGGAACAGAACTAATACAACATGAGTACATGCATCTTTTCCAGGCAACAAATATCTTCTATCAATAGAATATGCATACCCTACCAATAGAATATATATTCAATATATTCAATAGAAAAAACATATTTTACCATAAAATATATATTCAATAGAATAAACATATTCTACCAATGGAAATATGCACAAGAGGGAATTTATCAGGTTGGCTACAGGGTAGGATGTAGGATAGTCCACAAGTACCTTCTTCAAACTGAAGAGCCAGAGGGTCTAGAAGCGGCTCAGCGTGCTTTGGAAAGCTGAAGAAGCCGGGCTCCGTTGTCCCAGGTGATGGGGCAGAGAAGGTAGGTCTGCTCAGGCTGAACTGCGTTTTAAGTGCAAGCTGACTTCCTCCTCCACTTCATCCCACCCAGGCTGTAAGCTATTGGATGGTGCCACCCAGTGAGGGCAAGTCTTTGCCCTCGGCCTGCTGGCAGATGTGCCCAGCACCGCTGGAGACAGCCGCACGGACAGCAGGTGTCGTACTACTCTCCATTCAAATTGACAACAAAGGTGAACTATCTCGATCAACAAAAGACAGTCCTTCCTTGCAGCTGCAACTGGGGTGCTCATGCTGTCCACCTCGGCTGCAAATTTGGGGGTTCTCACAACCCCTCTCCAGCTTCAATAATTAGGTGGAATGACTCAGAGCTCACTGAAAGCACTCTACTTATGGTTATAGGTTGATAGTAAAGGACACACGAGCAGGTGAAGAAGCACAGTTCGCGTTTTTTAAAAGGGTCACAAGAGCAAGAACCTTTGCCTCTGTGGAAGCAGCTCTCCCTTGAGCCTTGGGTGTGTGGGTGCGGTTTATTAAGTCACCAGCCAAGTGGATGAACTCATTTCTAGTTCCCAAAATTCGGACTTGACCCAAAGGTTACAGCCCTGATCACACGCTGGGTGTTACTGAGAACCAGCCTCCCTCTGGAAACTTTCTTGACCCTCTCTCACTCAGGAAACTCTCCACATTTTTTGAAACATCAAACATTTTTGAAACTTCAAGCATTTCTGTTTGAAACAAACACTGAATGGACAACAGACACGAAATACTACCCTATGATGTTGACCAATGCATGGTGCCAAGCACCTGCCTTTATAGCTAAAAAGACCCTGTGTTTCATCTGCTTGTCTTCTCTTGTTTTTTTTTTTAAACTCTATAATTTTTGCATTTTTCAGAATTTCTTATTGTTGGAATCACACAATATATAGCTATTTTACACTACTGTCTATCATTTAGCAGAATGATTTAGGAGTCCCTCACATCTTCTTGTGGTTTGGTAGCTTATTTTGCTAAATAATATTCCCTGTAGCTTAGATAGCAAATAGGGAACCAGAAAGCGATCAGGCCCTGGAGGAAGTCAGTACGAAAGGTGATACATGTCAAAACTGTGGCTGCAGACACATTGCAAGAAACCCTGCATGTGAGCATCCTTAGAGAAGCAGCAGCTTGAGGGTATTCTGTAATTAACCCCATCTGTGAGCCTGTATTAGTGCATCAGAGACATGGGTGGGCCACCCAGGCATCATGACCCACGTGCCCATCCTCTTCGGGGAATGTCTTGGTTCTTTCTACATCAAAAGCTGTCGACAACCTCTCATCATACTCTTGCTATGTGCCTTGCTTCCCTATTGGACCAACATTAGCTAAGCACTGTACTTGCAATCCTGTGGGGTAATAGTAGTTTAACCTGTAGTTAACCAAGTTGTGATTTTGCTGTATAAAATGCCCTGGACAAAGACCCTGGACAGTCACTCACCTGGGACCTCTCTGGGAAATCCAAGAACTGTCCTTAATATTATTTTCAGTACAACACTCCTAACTTCCTCCTTTGGTTTGGGACGGCATTCCCTGATGTTGTAAGAGTACCAACTTAGCACCCATGGCAACATGTGGATGTACCACAGTTCGTCCCTTTATCTACCTAAGGGCTTCCTGTTTTTTCCTATTTTGGGCAATTATGAATGAACCATGTAAGTGTTCATATGCTGTCATAGTTTGGACATAACCAACACATTTGAACATGATTAATAATTCGTATGACAAGAGCGTATTTATGTTTGTAAGAAACTTTCAAAATGTCTTCAAAGAGGCTGTACTATTTTGCGTTCCCACCAGTAAGGAATGAGAGATCTCACTGCCCCACACACTGGTTGACATTTGATGTTGTCAACGTTTGGCTCTAGCCATTGCAGTAGGTGTTTAGTGTTATGGCTCATTTTAATCTGCAGTTCCCTAACACAATACTGAGCTTCTTTTCATATGTGTATTTGCTGTTTAGCTTTTCTTTGGCAAGATGTTTACAGCTTTTGCCCAGTTTTTAATTGTCTTACTTTTAACTGTTGTGGGTTCTAGTTGTTGTTCGGTGTTGTGTTATGCGAATGTTTTGAATACAGATTGATCATTAGATTTCTCTTTTAAATATTTTCTCTTGGTCTGTAATTTGTCTTCTCCTGACATTGTCTTTCAGAGAGAAAACAGTTTTCATTCTAACAAAAATCTAACTTGTCAGTTTTCTTCTGCGAGTTGCTTCTCGTGTTGTACCTAAAAACTTGTGGAAGGGCCGGACAGACAGCTCAGTGGATTAAAGCTCCTGCTTAGGCGGACTCAGTGGCGGGGGGTTTGATCCCTGGCCTGTCCTGCTGGCCCTGCCCCCAGGGCATGCTGAGATGGCAATTGAGACTGAGTGTGGTGGCCCATGCCTGTAATCTCAGCTCTTGGGAGGCTGAAAACAGGAGGATCACTAGGAGTCTAATCTACATAGTGAGACCCTGTAGACCATGTACTACATACAAATAAAATAAAATAAAAACTTGTGCCTCAACCCAGTCACCGAGACTCTCCCCTATTATCTTTTAAATTTTTTATGGTTTTGTAATTTAAATTTACATCTGTGACCCTTTTCAAGACAAACTTTATAAGAGGGGGCTGGGGAGATAGTTCTGTGGCACAAGTGCCTGCCTGGCAAGTGCAAGGTCGTGAGTTTGAATCCTGGTCCCGCAAAGTAAATATAAAAAATAATAACAATAAAGACAAACTTTGTAAGTGATATAAGATCTATGTCTGGGTTCATTTTTTACATGCACAAGTCCAGTTGTTTTAAAACACTTTGTTTGCTTTTAGAACACATCTTGTAGGAAGGCTTTTCTCTTTTTTACTTTTATGGCACCGAGAGTGAACCCAGGAATTCACACGTGCTAAACACATACTGTACCACTGAGCTACATTCCCAGCAAAGGCCTTTTTCTCCTTCCAAAGCCTTTTTCTCTTTTTTGAAAGATATTTTGAATGACTTTTGCATTTATTTGTTTTGTTGTTGTTTTCTATTGATGTCTTTATTTTTGCCTAAAGCAGTCTTTGTCTCTCTTTAGTCTTGGAGTTTGAGCTGAGGACCTTCACACTAAGCAATCTCTCTTCTTTGCCTCTTTCTTTTTGAGATAGGATCTTGCTAAATTGCTAAATTATTCAGGCTGGGCTTCAGTTTGTGATCCTTCTGCTTCAGACGCCCACAGTGCAGGGGATGCAGACACTTGCCATGTGCTGGTGGAATTACATCATTCTATAGTAAATTCTGAAGGTGTGTGTCCCTTTCCCCAGTGCTCAAGCCTATTACGGTGTGACGGTATGCAGAGGTGGGGTCTTCAGGAGATAAATGTGCCATGCGTGCGGAGCCTTCATGATGGGGTTAAGACCCTTGTAAGTAGAGCCAGGCAATCCAGGCTTGCTAGCACACACCTGCCATCCAATACTGGGGAGGCTGGGGCAGGACAGTCCCGGGGAGTTTGGATCAGGTGGGCTACACAGATCAAGACCAGCCTAAACCCCATCTCCAGGGGCATTGGGGAGAATAGATAGTAGAAAACACACTCTCTCCTTTATTTCCTTCTCCCTCTCTCTCTCTCTACTTGCTACAAGAGCAGTCAATGGCAAAACCACCACTACAAATCAGGAAGTGGGCCCTGAACAGGCCTCAGATCTTCATGCAGGATCTTGAGACTCTGAGCTTATGGAACTGTGAGAGTTAAAGATGGTACTTAAGCCATCTGTTCCTTGGTAACTTATTAAAGTAGTCAAACTAAAACCACGACTGTCACACATCTTATTTTTTCTTTAGTACAACGTTGCCTTGTCTCTTGGGCCTTTTGCTTTTTCATAAATCTTTAGAATCAGTTTCTTAATACCCACAAATTACTTACTGTGATTTTTAGAGTGGGTTAAACCTATGAATCAATGAGAATAACCACTATTCTAACATTGAATGTTCATGTCTGTCTTAGTTACCTTTTACTTGTTGCAAATACCCGACACTCAAAATGAAGGAAGGAAAGGTTTATTTAGCTCACAGTTGCTGGATGTTTCAGTCCATATTCGGCTGACCCAAGGCTGAGGGGAACAGGGCAGAGAGCATCCAGTTCATGGGGGCAGAACAGCAACAATTGTGACAGAGGCAACCGACCAACCAGGGCAGCAGACAGCAAGAGTCTGCGTCTCTGTCTCTCTTTATATTACATTCAGGCTCTCTGCCTTAGCCTATCTGCCTTAGGCCACACCCATAATTCCAGCAGTACTCAGACCCATTGTCCAATTGGGGCTAAAACACATAATCCAGTGGATCATGTGTCAAATCTCAAACTCTAGAAGTCCCCACCCCCAATTGCATGAGGCTTTGGGGGTACAACTAGACACAAACCATAACATTCTGCCCCTGGACCCCCAAAGTTTGATGCACATCCCTTTGTGAAAAAGACATTTTAGTCCATCTTGAAGAGTTGTCAAAGTCCCAACAGTTTCAGCATTGCTGAAAAGTCCAAGTCCCAAGTCTCCTCCAAGATCCAAGGCAAACTATTAACTGTGAGCCCCCCATACAAAAGCAAAATTAAACAGATCCAACATTCAGTGGCACAAGATAAACATTACCATTCCAAATGTTGCAAACAACATGGTAATACAAAACACTGGGACCAACACATGTCCAAAATCCAGCAGGGTAAACATTAAATCCCATAGTTCCAATTAGAACATCTGAAGCAGATGCACTGAGCATCTGCACTGAGTTGTGAGCTCCAAAGTCCTTACACAGGTCCAACCCTACAGCACTCTTGGTGGTAGTTTCGACGGCTTCTCTCTTAGGCCAGATTTGCTCCCTCTTTGCAGTTTCCCTTAGATGATCCATAGTTCTGGCTTTTCCAAACTTCTGGGGTTTCCACTGAATTGGCTTCTCACTCTCTGCTTCGCACACAGCCCTCTCAGGGGCACACTGCCTGGCCTCCAAGGCCTTCTTTTGAAATCAAGGTGGAAGCCTTCTTAACCTAACAACTCTTGCATTCTGAATGCACCTAAAACCAATGTCACATGGATGATTCCAAGGTCTGTTGCCAGCTGGAGCAGTAGCCAGGCTCCTCTCTTTCTTGGTTATAGGGGTGGAGTGTCTGGATTGATGAACACTCTAACCTTGATTCCGAGGAACAAATTCTCCATGATGGTGCCATTTTGGAACCTGGTTTGGCTGCCGCCGCCATTCTGATACTTGGGTCTCTGCGGCTTTCTTCTCAAGGCAAAGCCTCTCTCCTTTGCAATTCTGGGGCTGCAAAGGGTGGAAAGCTGCCACCTCTCGTGATGCCCTCAGCCATTCTTTGATTCTCTGGTTCCTTCCCAACAATGGAGACCCTTTTAGCTCCATCTTTTCAGTCCACAGCTCTCCAGGTGCTTCCTTTCTGGCCAAACTCACAATATTTTAAATCACTGCTCTTGACTTTCAACATATATCTGGCTAAAAGCTGCCAATACCAACCATGCTACCACCCCAATAGTTTGCTGCTTGGAGATATCTCTTGAAAGATTAATCAGTCCACCATGCTTAACCTTAGTCTTAGGCAAAGTCTCTGGGCACCAGCAAAATTCCAACAGACTTTCAGTCAAGCCATAGCACAAATCATCTGAAGTCCAACAACCAATGCTGGCCTTTTTCCAGCAGAAACCTCCTCAACCTGGTCTTTACA
>PVKN010016339.1:0-17947 GCA_004027915.1 Capromys pilorides
GAAAAGAAAATGCAGGTAACAGTATACAAGGAGTTGTAATGCATTGAGCAATTGACAGATGGTACATTAAGCACCTCAGGAGAACTACAAGGCTAGTACAAACTGGTTTTACACTGTCTCTTAGTACATGAGGAACTGAAGATATAGGACACATTAAGATATTTGCTCAAAATCAATGGTGATTAAGTGATGTAGATTGAATTTGAGCTCAAATTACTATGAGTAATTGAGAGTAATCTAGAGTTTGTCTCATGTTTACTAAAACTACTCACAAAGGAAGGTTCATTTGTTCGTTCATTCACTCACTCATTCCTCATTCATTGATTCCCTCACAGTGCTCTCAGGAAATGACCCTGGAGCCCCTGTCATGGGCCAGAAACCGCTGGTGTTTGGGGGGTGAGGTGGGGGAGAAATGGATAGGACACAGTAATCGCATTATGGACCCCACAATAATCAAGTCATGGTACAGCATGCATCTTTCCCAAATTCTCCAGTGCAAGCTGCATGGGGGCGGGGTCAGAGGCTCTTTGCTCAACAAAAGGATATGCCTGGGATCACCAGTGCTGACCAGGGCCAGCAGGTTGGGAAACAGCCTGCTTGAGGCCTGCAAGACACAAACAGCTGCTCCCTCCTTCTTTCTCCATTGCCCCCACCAACTTCTCTCCTCCTGAAGATGCTTAATTCTTGAGATATCTCAGAATAGAAGAGGTGGGCCAAGGAGATAACTCAGTGACATGAGTGCTTGTCTGACAAATGCAAGGTCCTGAGTTTAGTCTCCAGAACAAAATAATAATAATAATAATAATAATAATAATAGTGAGTCCTCAGAGGTTACCAGAAATCTGTTCCAGTGAGGTGATTATTTTAAAGGAAAATGGCTGTGAGCAGTACAATTCATCTAGAATCTAGTATCCAGAATCTAGTCCAGGGGACATGAGAGGGCCTCCAAGTTCATGTTATCAGCTCTGTTCAATTCTCCAACTGCATGGAGAAGGCCTGTGAGCTGTGCATTCTGCTTGGCCTTCAGCGCTGACCTGGTGCTAGGTACTGGGTGGTAGACATATGCAGATGAGTAAGCATGCAGTGACTCTAGGCTCAGGAGTATACAGGATGCCAGAGCTGACAGATGCACACAGAACATGATATGCATGTGATCAAGACTGGTGTGACTGAGTAAGCTATTGAAATGTGTGCTAAAGTTTAGAGAATAATCCCAAACTGGTGGGTACACACTGGCTACTCTGATCGCCCATCCTCTTTCCCTCAAGTGTTTGCCCACAAGGACAACATTTCTACCCTGATCCCTTCTTAGAAAGCTCCCCTCTTCCCAAATTCCTGTTTTCCAAAACCTGGGCCTGTAGAGCAGCCATCCCTATTCATTGGCCTGACTCTGGGCTATACTAGCTATTAAGCATTTGAGTGGTATCCTGAATAAAGGCATGAGCCAATTCCTTCCTGAGTTCAGGATGGGGGAGGGGAGTCAGGACTGCCAGGAGAAAGCCTTGGAGAACACAATGTGTGCAGGCAAAGCATTTGCTGCTTCCTTGGGCCACTGTGCACACCTCAGCCAGGCTCCCAGTGCCTCCCCAACCTCTTCTCCCTTGTTTCCACCCAACAGCGTTCCTGAGTCCTCAGGCCTCTCTGCTCACGGTTGAAGTCAGCCAACAGGAGCTTAGAGGTCAGCACCATAGGGCTGCAAGATATTGGGACCTGTTTCCTGGGGATCAGCTCCAGGGTTTTCTGTGTGTAGGTCTGTGTTGGTGCTTGTAGGAGCAAAGTACAGTGAAGAGCTGGGATCCTTTAAACAGGTTACTGGAATTCTATTCCTGAGGATAATTGTATTCTTTAGGCTGCAAATTTAAAAAAATCTTGCTGACTTGAACAAAAAGGGCAAGATTCAAATGGAAAATAGTATAAGGCAAGGTATAGTTCTGTCTCTCAATGGTCTCTGAGAAACCCCTGTCCTTTCCATGCTGACACTGTGCTGTCCTCACCACCAGTGCCCCTTATTTTTGCAAGACGGTAGGCAGCACACAGTCATAAAAACTCCACCTTGTGTGGTGTTTCTCTCCTTACCAAGAATGCTTCCCAAACGTCTCCAGTTGTCTTACCTACCTAGCTCAAGGTCCAAAGCAGGGCGCATGCTCACCCAAGAATGGCACTGAAGGGACTAGCCACCACTGCTGGATTTTCAATCAAGGTTTTCTCTAGGTTGGATGTGAGATCCTTCCCAAAGTTTCAGATGATTCTACCAGGGAACGAATCTTGTGAGCAACAGTAATGTCTGATATGAGAACCTACTGAACAAAGAAAGTGGAACTCAAGCTCACTGATGTTAGTGAACACAGATGGCACGTGGGAGTGTGTCGCCAACAGTAGACATAGCAAAGCAAAGAGCCACAGAGGAAAAAAGTGCAGTCCAAATGCTCTATGACCTGGGTCTTTATTTCAGTTATTTATTGCTATGTAACAACCATCTCAAAACTTGGTACCTTAAAACAACACCCATCCATCATTACTTACTGGCCAGCAGGTCAGCCCAGGGATTCTGCCAGTCAACTGTTCCTGTCTGGATGCTCTTGTGTCCGTGAGAGTAGATCTAACATGGTCTTTCCTGGGACAGTTCATGTTGGCTCTACATGACCACACACCCTCCTCCCCCAAGCTAGATTGGATTTGTTCACCAGCACCCTGAACAGTTCTAAGGGAAAAGTAGAAATCTAGGAGGTCTTTTGAGCCCTGACCACAAAACAGAGACACAACAAAGGCTTGTTCTTCCGGCTGAAAGCAAACCATCAGACCAACCCCAGTCACATGGCAAATGGGAGATCCTGTTAAGAATGAAGAATCTTGGCCATATGAGAAACAAAACTATCCTGATGGCCTTTGGGAGACATTTCTTTACACTAGAGTTTCATCATTATTGAAATGATGCTGAGAGTAGCATGTGCTTCAGCACCTTGTTTAGAATTAGACGTGTATAACATGATATTGGGTACACAGAAAGCCTTAAGTAAATACTAGTTTGCTTTATGCTTGTATTTATGATTCCAACCCATGCTGATATCATTATGCTTATTATAAGTATTATGATGATATTGATTTTTAATTTTATGATGACATTGAGTATCTGTCCTCTGGGTTACAATTCCCTCTAGGATATAATACTAGTAAAATGTTTTTTAAAAAGTACAGACTTCTTGGAAACCCTAGTTAGCTCCAGAAGGCTGCTAATCAGACAAAGGTGATCTTGGATGGCTCTCTTCTGTCTTTCCACACTGTTTGGTGTCATTCTTTCTAGGATTTTGATGTCCTCAATTTATGAGTTCTCTGAATCATTGTCTGCCCCTCAAATGCAGAAAGAAAATTATTATGATTTCAGCAGAAACTATGAATTGTGTCCAATATATCCTCCTGAAGGAGAGAAACAGGATTCCCTCCCAGGACAAGGGAGTATCTGTACCTTCCCTCTATACCCTTTCAGTACTCTGAAGATGATGATGATGATGATGATGATGATGATGATGATGATGATGATGATGATGATGATGTAATTCAAGGTGGCCAGGGTGGGGCAGCAAGTGAGAGAAGGAAGAATATCTTGATTTCTCTCACACTTCCAACCCAAAGTCTCCAAGAACTCAAACCAGTTGGGGATTTCTTGGAAGAGGTGTCTTTTCTCTTTCATCTGCAGAGAAAGGGGCATATTGTTGTGCTTGTTGTTATTGTTGTTGTTTTAATGGCTATTTTGCTCTTGATGGTCCTGGCCCTAGGGCTGCAGGCAGATGCTGAACAGGCCAAAGAGGAAATGCAGAAGAGCACTTTCCTCCAGCCAGCCTGCTAATTTCATTTGCTAACACGGTCTTCCCATCTGCTGAGGGATGCATCCAGACAGGCTTCCAAGTGAAATCCACAGCCCTTTGTAACTTAGGCTCAAACAAAATCAATGGCTTGATCAAGATGCTGCGGTCAGGATGACAGGGCAGTGCTGCCATTTATTTGTTTTGCTCAAAGGCAAGGCTACTTTCTCCTGGGAGCCTCTCTGACATTAAGTTTCTGTTTATCTTCCTTCCTACCTTGTTTCCTGGCCCTGCACCATTTTTCTTTACCTTTCTGTATTACCAGGCACTATATTTCTGCCTCACAAATGCACCGATCTAACCAGACACCTTCCATATATTATCCTGCCACAAGGCTCACCGTCTGACTTCCACCAGCTAATTGTAGCCCACACCCCTGCTTCATCTGGCCAGGGCTAAGATGGATGTGCAATTTGCATTATTTATGCCTTTTTCTCTATGTCTCAGGGATGTGTTTTTGCATAACATATGTAATATTCTGCTGACATGGAGAATTCATTTGGGTTGAGATGCTCAAAAGAGTGGGGAGTAGAGGGTGGAGGAACCTGGTTTGTGTAAATTCAAAAGCCCTCAGAGAGCTTTGCACTTATCTTTTTCTGGGGGAAAGGAATATTTGGTGCTAGCTCTGGAAAATGGCTCTGCACAAGCATTCTTGGATTGGATAGGAGAGCTCTTTTGCTAGAAGAGCTTTGATTCCATTTGAATGATCACTTCTCTGCCTCTGAGAGGGCAGGCCAAGGGACTCAGACTCTACTTGATGTGCAAATTCAGGCATGTTGCTACATTGTAGCCACAGCTACAGAACATCCAGAGAGCAGGTCTTAGAGCACATTTTAAGGAATGTCCCCCTTTTTTGAGAAAAACTGAGATTCAGAAACATAAAATATTTGCCAAGATGACAGAACTGCATGCCAACTATTTAGATGATACATCTGATCCTTAAACCTCCTCCAACAGAGCAGCAACAGTGTTAAAAGAAGCCAGATGCTATTGTAACCAATTTACACATTTTATCTCATTTGATCCTCATAAAATACCCATTCGCTTGGAGTTGCTTCAATCAGTCTCCTTCATTTCAAAAACTGAGGCACAGGGATGTTAAATAACTTGCCCAGAGTTCCCCAGCACAAAGTAACTGGGCTGCAACACAGCCCCTGTTGGGCTGGCTCAAGAGTCCTTGACCACATGAGCCCAGTCAACAGCCTCGATGAGGCGTTCCTTCCCTGTAGAATGCTGCCCAGTATTTATTCTGCCTCACAAAACCTTGAATCTTCATGCCTCTGCTGAGTTTTTTGGCATTATTTTTGCTCCTCCATCAACGCAGCCTGGTGTTGACCGGGCCTTCCTCCCACCTCTCCTTGAGCACCTAAGAAAGTGCCTGCAGGGCTGGGGAGATAGCTTGGTGGTCTAAGCGCCTGCCTGGCAAGTGCAAGGACTGAGTCTTGATCCCTAGTACTACATACCATGCTGACCCAGGAACCCCAAGCACACTATGCCAACCACTGAAACTGGGTATGCTGGTGCACGCCTGTAATCCCAGCCCTGGGGAGGCAGAGACAGGGGGGTCAGTATAAGACAGAGCTGTACAGTAAAACTCGGTACCAAATAAATTTAAGAAAAGCAAAGAAAGTGTATGAAGCCTGAAGCATGTCCTTATACAAAGGTTCACATCTGAGGTTTATTGGGACATCTTCTCTCATTTTGGACTTGCACTCTCCAAATATACCTCTGTGCCTTTGTTCTACCTAAGGCCTTATATCAGTCAGTGGTCCTCAGGCACTGTCCCCATCCAGTGATTCTCTTCCACAGGGGGCTGGGAGGTCCTTTAGTAACCACCAAGTGGGTTGTGTACAACCCCTGAGCCCGTGTCTGCTGCAGAGTGGACTTACCAACCACAGGGCTTGAAAGCATTGCCAAGGCCAGATCTCATGCACCTCTCTACTCTTCTGCTGTAGGGAAGCCCAGTGCTACTTGAGCCTGGTGTGTATCTCTGTTCTTAGCAGCCCTGAGCCCTGGCCTCTACTGGGTGGCTCTTGTCTGTCCCTAGCCTTTCCAGCATTCCTGTTCTATTCTGTACTATCACAGCCTTACTCAGAGAATAATGGATTGAAGCTGCTGTGTTGGGACAGTTAGCTAGTCCTGTGCCTTTACCCCTTGAAGTAAACAACACTGATTTTCCTCTGGACTTTTGGCTCTAAGGTAAGCATGTGACTATGAACTGGCAGCTAGAGGTCCCATTTCAGACTAGAGCCAGGCATGGGGTTCTGTCAGTCAGGAGCTGCAGAAAGGCTTTTCTTGCTTTGTTGGGAGAGAAGTAAGATTCTTTTCACTAGAACTCCCTTGAAAAATGATGAGAGTCAGGATTTACCAGCAGCCATGGTGTCACCACAGAACCTGAGGAGGAGGAGCTGGGCAAGGTAACACCAAGAGGGGGAAACGTGCCAGGTCTTGGTGATTCTGCCTTTGCATGACGCAGTAGCTTTCTGCTTCAGCCACTTTGATTTGGGCTCTGTATTTGGCAGTACAAACTCTTCCTGAAGGATGGCTACACTTAACCAGACTGAATTTGTAGTCTCTGGAATTTGCCATGTGGCTGTCTTTCAGTGTCCTCCTTTCTGAAGCTGAAATACCAAGAAGGAGATGTCAGGTGAGTGTCTTGTCTATTTCTCTTCTACAACATAAGCTCCATAAAAGAACCAAACCAGCAGAACTCCTCACCTGCCTTATTCTCAGTGCTGTATTCAAAGTGCTTGAATAACTCTGGGACACCGTTGGTACTCACAAATTTTGTTGAATAAGAAATAAAGCTTTGCCTAACTCCCACAAGTGCTGTTTACCTTCCTTCCCCTTCTTTGTGCTAAACAGGTCTTCTTTATCAGGCTTAATTGCAGTGATTAGTTAACATAATTTTCCCTAAGCCATGAATTTCTCTTTTTTTTGGTTTTGTTTCATTTTTGTTGTTGTTATTGTTGTTGTTGTTGTTTTTATTATGGCTAGCTCACCTTCCCCTGACGATGGGGATGGCATAGCATGTGGTGCAGGGATCAAACTGCAGTCCCTGTGGTTGCCTAAGCTTGCCCAAGCAAGCACTTTAGGTGGCTGAGCCATCTCGCTAGCTCCACTTGAATTTCTTAAAGCTACTAGAGCTTATTCTTTTTTATGTTCCCTGTGCCTAGCAGAAATTCTGGCATAAAGTCTAGATCCTAAATTATAAGTGATGAAGAGAGTGATAAAGTCAACGAAATGCTCATTTCGGTGCACCAGCTCCGGCTTTCTTACCTTCCTCACTGAGGTCTATCCTTTCACACCTTCTGAAGTCATTTGTAATTACCACACAAGGCTCAGGCAATGAATAGAGGAGCCACCAGGGGCTAAGATAGGAACCTACCTGCTTCATGGATTCGGGCAGAACAGAAGGACACAGGAAGGGCCAGCTACCCCTCCCTGGACTATGTGGTGTCCAAGCTAAGGGTATAGCTTCTTATAAGTAACCACTGGAAAACAATAGTAGCAGACACATGCATACATTAATCCCCACAACAATCACTCTTTATAGGCAAATACTCTTGGGTTCTCACAGAAAAGGAAACAGGAAATTACAGAACCGTCACCAGCTAAGAACATAACTGATCCTTATCTGATTAATTATTTTCACAATTTTTTTGGATTGAAAACTGAGGGACTGGCCACTGAAGGACCAAAGAAGAGAAAAAAGAGGAGGAATAAATGTGAAAGAAAGACTTGAGTGATGTACCTTAACATGCAATATGTGGAGTAGATCCATCAAACCATGGCCCAAAAATTCCTTAGCTCTTCTTAAAGGATTCAGGTTATATTCAATGAGGGAACCAACATCTGTCTTGGGAAGTGAGTGCCTTTGGGGAAACAGGTGTGCCTGCAACTCAACATGTAGAAAAGCCTGCAGCTGATGAGCCATGCCCACCCTCAGTGTGCTTCCGTGCCACTCCAACTGCCACATTATGAGAGTGGATGGCAATGGCCACTATTTACTATTCTACTGAAGGTCTCCTCTGCTTGTACTTTCCAGGCCTGGGGAACCTTGCAGAAAGAAACCCAGTAGAGGACCCACTGCACCTCCTACCGTAGGAGCTGTGAAGAAGCACAATCTGGTAACCTAGCTCTGTTTCTCCATCACCATCCCAGGTCCTCTCCTTCCACTCCATGAATGGAGTTCTCCATCTACTGTGGTGGCCACTGCTTCAGTCCACGTGGGTTGCATGCCTTGTGTTTATGGGGTTGCTTCTGTTCTCCATTGCCAGATGTTTGGGGACAAGAGCATGGTAGGAGGCCCCCTAAGGAACAGCTGTGTTCCAAACAAAATCCTTTTAGAGTCCAATTGGGCTCTTGGATGTCACTTCCACCCTTTGGTTAGGAGGTTGTTTGCTCACCTTCCAAATAGATTAGATGGAAAGGAAGACTTTGACTTAAACTTTTAAGCTTTGAAAATTAAGAAAGACACATAAATGAAGTATTATTAGAACCTAAAGATGATTTTGCTTTCATATTTAACTAACAATTTAAAGGAAATATAGAGGAAAGGATCACACATCTTCAGTAAAATGTAAAGAGAGACAAAGAACAAAAAATTGAGCTTTAAAGACTAGAGATTAGGAGACTTGAAGAGACCTGTCATGGACAGACCATGTTTGGATTCTGATTTGAACAAAACCCAACTCATTAAGAGATAAATATTCAGTAATGTTTACTTCTTATTTCAATGGTATTCTCCAAGTTTACAGTAGATAGTTACTTGTTAAATGGCAATGGTAGAGTTTTTAATACAGAGCATTATAGGTGCAATGAATAAAAATACTAATTTCAAATTAATGTACACATTTTTGTTGCAGAGAAACAAAATGAAGCATTCAGTGAAAGGCTTTTTAGGCATAAGAATACATTTCTCAGGAATGAAATGACATGTGAGAAGTAGAATATATATATATATTTTGGGGGTGCTGGGGTTCGAAGTCATGACCTTGCACTTGCCAGGCAGCACTTGTGCCACGGAGCTATCTCCCTAGCCCTGAGAAGTAGAATATAAACCATACGTTTATGTAAGTAAAGAAATACTATAAATTAGCAGGAGCTATTTTTATATGTAAAAATAAAATATTAAATGTTAGAATACTTAGATTCTGTGATTGCATTTTAAAAGGTAATGTAATGCTTCACTTTTAAAGTCTAAATACTTAAAAGATGCCAAAAATGGTATCTTTTGTAATGGTTGCAACTTGCAATGAAAAGAATATAAATACTGACCAGAAAATGTGACAGAGTACATGGTTTCAAGATCCCTTCAGAGGAAACACAAATAAAATAGTCCCTAAACCCATGATTAATGCATCTCTCCTCATTGATTTTGGAACTTTAATTCCTCTTCTTGCACAGTACAATAACCCTATCACCACCACCGCTCTCCGTATCTTAAGTTACCTGCAATTAAGCGACAATCTGAAAATAATGAATGAAAAATGCCAGAAGTAAATAGAAAAGCACGATGAAATTTCTCCATCCCATTCCCTCCTGCCTAGGACAGGGATCATCTCTGTAGCCCCTGTACCCACTGTATATGCTGCCCGTCCACTATGGCAGTTGCAGAATAGCCGTGTTGATTATCTGATTGACTTTCAGGGCACAACAATGGTTATGTGTTCAAGTAACTCTGTGGTGTTTGATAGCGACTCCAAGTTACAAAGCAGTGATACCAAGAAGATACCAGGACATAAAACATGAAAAAATGGATGAATACGTTGATACTATCTGAGATTCAAACACCCACTGGGGGCATTAAAATGTAGCCTCCATACATTTGGAGGGATTACTGTGTTTATTCACATTCTTCAGGATGCATTTTATGAAATAAAATTCATGTGACTCCGATGCCTCTAATGGCTATGTCAGTGACAGGCTTGTGCTTCTCAGTATCATTTCTTCATCTTTCATTTACTTCATGAATCTTAGCTGAGAAAGAAGTAGGTTCAAAAACCGTGCCAGGCTCTAGAGAAAATTCTCTTGTCATAGGCCTAATAGTAATCAAGTTATTAAGCTGCCCTCACTTGATACAACTTGACGAGAGCAGTGAGATTCTCCTGAAGTGGTCTTAGAAAGGATGAGTACAGAAAATGTTTCAAGAGCCACATCACTATTCCAAAACTCTTAATTCTGCTCTGAATTGTAACAACTTCTTGGTTCTCTTATTGCCCTCTGAAACAATAAACTAGAAGTCGGTTTGCATGAAAGTCAGTGAGAGTACACCCTGAGAAACTCAAGTAGGATGACGGCTTAAAAAGAAATATCAATATTCCAGGTCTGTCACTATGGGCCCCTAGACTTCGCAAATGCTCGGAAGATTATGAGATCCACAGATGATTTACCTGCAGCAGTGTGACCAGCTCTGCTGAACAGAGTCAGCTATATTTTGGGAACTTGGAAGATGACATTAATATTGCCCATATTTATCACCAAGAGGAGACACAAACACGCAAGCTGCAGCTCTGAGCTCTGTGGACAGAGTCACAAGTGTGTACTGTTTTCTGATGCATGAATGATGCATATGTTAAACCCAACAAGGCTTTTTCTGAAAGTAATTTTTTTACTCTGTTACGTATTTCTATCTACCTGCCTTTCTTAAATTACACTCACTCATTTGAACATTTTGACACACAATATTTTCTTTGATTGTTTATGGGAAATCCCTGTTGAACTAAGACCATAGGGGTGGACAACTCGCTATTCCTTCCTGAGTGACATGCAAGGCCCAACTCCTCAGGCAGGGTGCAGCTCGCAAACCTAGTTTTTAAATTTATGTGTTATTCTTAGCAATCAGAGAACTACACTTGCCTTTTTCTCTGATTACTTTACAACATCAGAAAGAGATCCTGTCCACTGTTCTCAGAGACTGAGTCAAAAGATCAAAATGCATATCCTAATTATTTTCTTTCTTTACCCACTCATTCAACAAATGTTTGTGGATTATCTAAGTATGCAAAACTCTGGGCCAAGCTGTATGAGAATTATCTGTACTGCATAGCTCGTGGAACTCCTTTTTTCATAGATTGTGAATATTTGTTAGTTTGTATAAATTTGGAATGTATTCACGGCAATACTTTTATCTTTCTTAACAGTGCCTAGAGCAATGCTATATCTTAGAAGAAACGACTGTTTAGATCTGATGAACTACTGCATAATCTGTGACATCTCTGCTTCTATCTAATATAATGGGGTAAACTTGAAAATCAGCAGGCCTTTCATTTATTATCAACTTTTCAAACAACAAAATTGGGGGTGTGTTTCATTTTCTTTGCTCTCCCTGGGCATAGTTATTCTATAATTCATAAGTTCAAAAATTACTTTTTATGGATGTAAAGTGTGTGTGTGCTTTGCTTTTAACCAAAGAGCTTCACTGGGAAACTGATTTTTGATCTGTTGGTAAAGCCTTCATCAGAGGAGACTGCCTCTCAGGAGAAAACATATCTAGGGAAGCCAGTTAACAATACTTTTCGCACAAAAATAAAGGTTATTTAGTCAAACATTTACTGAGTCCCTATAATGAGCCAAACATTATCAGATGCTATTTGTCTTGGTTAGTTTTTACTCGTTGCTGGGACAAATATCCAACACTTTCCTTCTGAGGGGTTAAAAAACCTGGCCTATCACTTACCTCCCTCCCAGTGATGTGCACATGTAGTTTATCTGAGATTCTATTTGAACTGAGTGTTTTGTATTTTGCATGAGAATCATCAAACACTTTATATCCACCATTTCAAGAAATAAATAGCTAATGCAATAGTGATAGAAATTAAATTATTGGGCAACCTATTAAAGAGGAGGATTGTGGGAGTTCTTACCATCTCAAAAATCACAGTACAGGGCACAACACTACTTGTGTCTGCCGAAGGAGAGCTGTATGCACAGTCATATGGGAGAAGAGGAAGCACGCAGCAACTTAATAGAAGATCAAAGCAAGATCAAAGTATCTTCAAGATCCCAAGGGCACAATGGGCCTCTGTACTGGGTCACCCTGTATCACCCTCGAGAAAGCTCACCCTAGTCAATCTTACCTTGGAGCCTCCAAGAAAGTAGGGAATAGACTGCAGTTCCACATTTTGAAAAGATACTCTTCTGACAGAGGCCCAGTTTGTTTCCTACTTTCTTCCCTCTGCATCCTAGGCAGGACTTTCATGTAAATTCTCCTAAAGCAATGTAAATATTTACAGGTGGGAAGTGGTACTAAGTGCCTTGATAAACTCAAAGAAACAGTTAAATGTGTGCGGACCATTTAGTCACAGTATGTGGAATATGAAAACATATTATCTTCCCTCTAACCCCTTCCTTTTTTTTTTTTTTTGGCCTCAAATTTTGATCCAAGTCTGGGAGTTAAGAGTTCCATTTTGTGTAATCAGGTTCTGGTTGAACATGATTGCTGAATTATTTTAAATTGAAGACACATGTCTGGGGGTTGCGCTGTATGTATTATTTCATGATGGTGTCCATTAGGTCTTATCCACAGGGGCTATCTTCAACTTTTGCCACATGTAATGCATTCTTTATACATCAGTATTTGCAAATGTTGAATCATACACAAAGGAAAATTGGTGGGAATATGGTACTCGTTAACGGTGATTTTTTAGAATTATCTTGAATGCATTATTCAGATTTGTTTCCAGTCTCCCCTCCTAAGGGTCCTGATGTTGGTGAGAAAAGTTCTAGGAAAGAGAGAAAAAAAAGGAATATTTTACAGATAATAACAGTGCATAAATAAATACAACCTCAATAATGGCATGAGGCCCCTTTGCAAGGCTACATCTTTGAAGACTTCGCAACTGAATCAACATTTACTTTAATTCCTTGCCAGCCCTGAACACTTTAAATGTCTTAATTGCAGATCTAAATTGCTGCCACTGCCACAAGCTTTTCACCTTGCATGCATTTGTCCCTCAACCAAGGTTTTGTCAGCTTTCACCTCGAAAGGGCAGCCTGTCTACTTTATAAATTGCTGCATTTTGTGAAGGGCCCCCATGTGACTTATAGGTCACTCATGTCTATGAGTGGTCAGGGTTAGGAGAACGGAAAGACTGAGTGGGTCTATTGACCCAGCCATGCCAGATGTGACTCTACCCTAAAGATGTCCCCCTTGTTATAAGCTGTGGTTGTTCATTCTTATGTTTTATAAGCGTATAACGCATGTACCATGAGGAACACTCTTCTAGCCTCTATAATGTGATGATTTTTAGTTAGTTGATAGAATTATACAACCATTACTACAATCTAATTTTTGGAAATTCTATCACCCCCAAAAGAAGCATCACATCCATTTGCAATCATTCCTCACTCCCACCTCCAACTCTGAGTAGCCCTTAAGGTTGTTATTATCAATGTAGATTTGCCCTTTCTGGACATTTTTTACAAGTGGAATCATATTGTATGAGGTCTTTTCTGTCTGACTTTTCTCACCTAGCGTAACTGAGATTCACCATGTTTCAAAATGGATCAGTGCTTAACTTTGTTACTAAGTATTGATCCATCATGTAGATACACCACATTTAGTTTGCTCAAGGATCAGCTGATGGGTATTTATTGGGTTGCTTCTGATTGTGGCTGTTATGAAAAATGCTACTTGGAACATCTGTGTACAAACAGGTTTTGGTGATTAACTCTGAGGTAGAATTACTACTGTGATTCACAGGATACTCTCATTTGTGTTGAAAGTTTTTTTTTTTTTTTTTTTAAGGAAACAGTTATCCATTTTCTGTCAATGCTGTCCATTGGTATGGAATATTCCAGAATGAAGTGGGCAACTGAGCACTTTAAAATTGACATTTATCAGAATGAGAACATTATTGATTTCAGGGCAGGAAGTAGTTAAGATTAAGAAAATGTAGCGCTGGAAAGAAGTTTTGAGACTAAGAGCAGCAGTGTTCCTGCTATGCCAGTCACAGCCCAAAGGTTCAAGATCTCAAACCCGCTGCTCCCACAGCAGCCCAGGCTGCCCAATCACTGAAAGTTCTGCTGACTCAAATAACATGGTGGCTACTCAGGGAGAAGTCAAGTTGGAAGTGGCAGGGGAGGTGAGCAGGTCATAACACGGGAACAGAGTTGTCAGGCTTTGTTTATTTACATGCCTTTGAAGGCTTCAGCAACGGATAGGACTGCCTGCCAATCCTGTCATCAAGGAATGAGCATTGTACCTGTTGGGGAAGCTGCTGTGTCACAAAACACCTTTGCTCTAGTCACCCACCTAGAGCCATGAAAATCTCTAGCTGTAAGAATTCATTTATGTAGGAATCATCTCAGAAAACTGGTCATGGAAGAAACCTGGTCTGTGAAATATGACCTTGATCAAAAGCAAATATGAGCATCTCTTCCTGGCCTCAATTTCCCCATTGTGAAAGGAGGGGTGTGAGCATTGTTATTCCCTCTTGAGGCTTGTTTTCCTGTCTCCCCTTCCTCCACATCTAGCATTCTGTTTCTCTAGTGACTTTAAAAACTTACACTTTTGAAATCCACATTAAAAGTTAAACCAGTACCATCTTGCTAGTAATCAACTTACTAATATCAAGAGACAAAGACTAGAACACCAACTGGTGAATAATTAGCATGTGGAACACAATTTTTTAAAATGTCACCCAGTGTCCCAGGTGTACCCAACTCTATTTTGCAGATATGAAAATTGTTGTTGATTTTTCTACATATTCTCTTGCATGTTGTTTTAGCTTCTTTGTGTCAGAGTTGGGAATTGAACCAACATTTTAGGGCTTCCAAACCTTTATGGTATTAATTAATCCAGATTGCCTGAGAGCAAAGACTTGTTTAAAGTGAACCACATATTTTAAAAAATCCTGACTCACTGGCCCAAAATATTTTCATTGTTGTTTGTTTGTTATGGTTTGATTTTTGAAAGTTTTTTGGTACTGTGTATTGAAAACAAGTCTCTCTTTTTCTTTATTTTTGCTTTATGGTTTAGGTTCTTTTTAAAATAATGAGGTTCTAATGGAGAAAGAAGATGCAGGGTAGTTAAAGTTTGATATAGCTTGGTGATGCTAATGAACTTCCAGGAATAAGGAATGTTCCTGTTGAGAATGTCAGTGTCTCCTTTTCTCCCCTTCCTCCATTGCCTGCATTTTCTCTCCCCCAGTATGCAATGCAGCATCTCCTGGCCAAGCTTTCAGACATTCCACCAGCTCCTGCAGGCATAGCAGGCTTTCATTAAGAAATTCAAGTACATCTGTTGCTGGAAGCCAGCAGCCTCCCTGTGGCAAGAACCAGCCATGGCGTTCACAGGGACACCTGCTCCTTTGAACTTCATGCAGTGCTTCCCAGAGCCCTGGCAGCCAAATTGTCCTCCAAAGCCAGTGGCCATCCTGGTAGTGGAAGAAATATGGGGACAGATGGTATGAAATTGAAATCACATAATCACTACTCTTTCTCACATATTGGCCTGTTGCTTTGGCAAATCTCCATGAAGCTTTGCGGCACGCATGCCAGCTCTGCTGGAGGTCAACAACGTGAACATGGATGTCTGCACACCAGGGCCGATGGCGAGGTAGCCCATTACAAAGGAAATTGCATTAATATCCTGTGGTCTCTCCATGACAATCAGAACCACACATGCTTCTGAAGAAGCCCACGTGCCACTGGACAAATAATGACAAGGTCTCTTTCCACATACAGAACCATCTGTTTCTGAAAGATGATTGGGTATTGGTAGGATGTCATTCTGTTTTAGAAAGAGAGCCTGTCCTTAAAAAAAAAAAAAAATGAAAAAGTTTCTAAAGGAGTTTAACCCTCATCCTAATTTTTCAACCTTGAATTTAGCTTAAACATACTTGCATAGAAAAAGCCATCTGAAGCAACTGTGTGGCATTGTGGGAAGATCCCAACATCCTCATTTGATTTTCTATAGATGTCAGACAGCCTTTCTTTGCTTCGATGCTCCCATTTGTAAACCAGAACAGTCAGTGTTCATACCATAAACTAACATTTGGCTTCCTCACACTGCATTCTTGTCAACCTCAGAAACTCTTGAGTGGGCTAGGAGAAAGTTAGAGAAGGAGGAAGGGTCCCCCGGTTCTCCATGTAAGGTTGGAATGCACACGTTCCAGCCACAGTCTACAGAGGGCTGATTCCACTTCTTCTAATCACCAACTTTCATAGATGCCAGCAAAGACATGTACAGCAATTGGGATGCTTTGTTTGGAGTCAACTCCTAGCCTGCTGGTGTTAGTTTACTTTCATGGCAAAGCATTACATTTCCTCCTTTACTAAATATTTCAAAATGGTGCAAATGATGTATAAGTCCATAAAAATAACAGTGTGTTAGGTTCTTCAAACACAGGCATTTTAAGAATATATGGAATGTCATGGTACATTTCTCTAACCTCTGACTCAAAAAGGCTAACTAATTCATTAAAAGATGCTTATCTAATCTTACTTCACTGTCATCCAAACAGAGCAGCGTAGGGAATTGGAGTTTGATGATTTGTATCTAAAACTTCCTGCTCTACTGCTTATTAGTTGGATGATTAAAAAAGAGCTTGAGCTTTGGTTTGTTATTTGTAAAAATCAGCATGATAACTGTAGTCACGGTGATAGCAACTTCAAAGGGTTGCTGTGAAAATTAGATGAGTTACCTGCATGCTAAAGCAGAAAACCCTTAACTAAAAGTCACTATGACCTATGGGGGGAAACAGTAAATTCACCAACACATCTGGAAAAGTTTTGTCTTTTGTATAGAGTTGTCCATAGAGAAAAATGCAGAGAAAAATTCCAAAAACAGTGAGATAAGTGAGCTGGTTTGAACAGCTTCCTTGTCTGCAGCTTTTTCTTTCTGATTATGTCTCTAAAACTTCCTCAAATCTTGAACAGCTTTCTGTATGCCTCACAATCACAGAGACGTTACTGTCAAAAGCATTCAAAATTGTGTCAAAGAAAATCTTCCTGCCTTCTCCTATCTCTTCCAACACCTTTTCCATAGAGCTCAGATACACTTTTCCTGCAAGATATGCACTATTGGGAGGGTGTTTTATAATTTCTTTTGACTTCTGCTAGCCTGCAAATTAAACTATGCCTTCATATTAGAATGCTGGAGAATAAGAAATTGGAGTCAAATGTGGATAGTCTTAGAACAGTACCTGCCGATTCAGGCTTTGACAATATCCTCTCCATCATGGTTGATTGTAATTGAGTCATCAATTTCTTACATTATTATTAGAACTACTGCAGTCTTGAGTTTGTAAGTTAATCAGCAGTACAATATTCCATTAATAATTGATTCCAAGCCCAGACCCATTGTGTGAACAGACATTGATCACATCCTTCAAATCACCACATGGCAGTTCTCCCAGGGAGTCTGAATTGTCTATGCCTCTGTAAGTCGAATGTGCCGAGAGGTTTTCTTTTTCCTGTCTTTGATAAGAAAGAGCAGGGACAAGGAGGTGAGAAGACATGATATTAAAAAGACAGGCTGGACATGGTGGTGCGTGCCTGCAATCCCAGCACTTGGGAGACTGAGGCAGGAAGATCACCATGAGTTTGAGGCCAGCCTGAAATACACAGTGAGACCTTGTTGCACAAAAACCAAAATAATAGCAGCACTAATACTGATACTACTAATAATATAAAAGCCTTGATTTTGAGAAAAGAAGCCTCAGATGGCTGAGATGGAATTTTGGTTAAAGGTCTTTCTTAAATTTTCTGCAATACTGAAGATCTCTGTGAAAGGTATGGTCTTTTGCACAAAACAAGATTTTAAAAAGACGTTCACTTCCATTTAGGTATTACAGAGAAAAGCAGCAAGACTTTGTAATTCTTCTGGCCAGGCAGATCTGAGCTTTCCCTCAGAAGGGTAGCCAGGGACATTCTAGTACTCATGCTCTCACTGCAGGGACAAAATACTCAGCACCCGCAACCTACAGGAGGAGGAAGAGGGGTTAATTTTGGCTCCCAGCTTCTCTCCGTGATCAAATGACCCCACAGTGGAAGCGACATGGCAAAAGGGCAGGGGAAAGCTATTAAACTCATGGCAGCCGAGAGAGAGAGAGAGAGAGAGAGAGAGAGAGACAGAGAGA
>PVKN010016340.1:0-17942 GCA_004027915.1 Capromys pilorides
ATGCAGTGGTTTATTAGCTTTAATGAATTATGAGTACTCTACCAGAAGGTAGACACTGAGAAATTTGACATAGGATGAGTAACTTTAATGAAAGCAATAAAAGGCTTTTGATGAAGGGAATTCTGCATGAAGGTGAGGGTAAAGGGGAAATGATTTTTTTCCCCTTTTCAATGAGAAGCATTCACAGAAAGAATAGTACAAGTTGCTGAGTGAAATATTGCCTATCTATAATTTTATTAAGAACTTGGTCTGATAACTAATGATTGATAAAGAGTTTGGCATCCTTCTTTGGAATAACAACATATTTATAATATTTACATGCTCTTTTTAAAGTTCCTGTGCACAGCTGTAACTATGACCTGATTTAAGCTACTGTTGCTTAGCCAGGACAGGCACTGATGACTCCTTTTGAAACAAGGTAATTGAAGCACAGGGTTCTTGCTTTTTTTTTTTTAGAAGGATTCAGTTTGTAGGTCAGCCTGATGTTGAACTCACTCTGTAGCCCAGGATTGTCTCAAACTCATGGTAAGCCTCCTGCTTCGGTCTCCTGAGTGTTGGGACTACAGGTATGCACCACTATGCCTGGCTTAGAGTTTTGCAGCATTCTTAAGTAACACTTCAAACTCAAACCCAGTGGGAGACCCACTGTGAGATGAGAACTTCTATGTCTTATTTCTGAAACTTCTTTCTTTTGTACCAGGTAAAATTGGGAAAATAATTTATACATTGGATCAAATGACTGAGGCTAGATTTTGCCACTTTCCTCACCAGCTGTGTGATTGGTAAGAATCAGATATTTTTGCTTTGAATCTCTGTTTCTTCATCGGTGACGAAAGGGAACAATCTTACCTGGTAGGACTGGTATAAAAAGTCCATTAAATTCATGTGAACAAAGTGACCAGCTTAATACCTGGTACGCGGCAAAAAATCATCATATGGACTTCTAGCCACCTGAAAGAAATCTGCCGTCCGTATTTCATGCACTTACCTCTACTGAAAGATGCAGGTCAGTTTTGCAGTTCACTTAGCAATGCTGTATCTCCTTTGTTCACTTTAATTCCTGTGAAGGAATGCGTCTGCATGTGCACATGTGCATGCATGTATGGAAATTCACCTGAAAATATGCACATCTTTGGGTGCACAAGCAATTTTCTGTGGTGCTGTAAAACTACACAACTAGTGGGTCTTAGCTTTGTGACGTGGCTGAGTTCCAGAAGCATAGGTGTTTTGTTTCCAACTCATCAGAACACTATTTTGTGTCCCCAGCCTGATGACATGAAAGAGTTAGGGCAATTTTCTTCTGTAGACACAGCTATGAACTTATGCAAACTTGCGTTTGCTTTCGAGTGTGCTTTATTTACAATTAGTTATTCATTCTTGAAATATTTTAGAATTATCTTGATTAAAATCAGTACATAAAATAATCTTCACTGCGTTTGTTACATATGGCATAGAGGAATCTGACAATGTAGAAATGTTTCATTGATGCACAAATGGGAAAAGCATCCTTTGCTAGAATCAGTTCGATAATGTAGTTCAACTTGACTGTGGTGACACTTTAAGAAATGACCACAAGGTGGCGATGTAGCCAAATAACCAAGAGATTACTTATCCTTTAAACTGAGTTTTCGCTAACTACTGCATTTAATTTCATTCCTAAGTGTAGATGAATCTATTGATTACCTTAAAATTGGCTAAGAGTGAGTCCTTTACCGTGGACTGTTCCACTGGGATGAGGTGTGTTCTTAAAAAGCCGAAGAAGTTCCAGGCTACACAAAAGGCCCCCCTTCCCCCCAATCAGTGAGTCTACATCTGGGTATTTTATTTTATTTTTTTTATCATCTTTATAGAATTGTATTAAAGTCTTTCCACAAAATTAGAGAAACTTCCAGTTTATTTAAATGATAAAATTTGTCTACATTTTAACCTCCTTTGACACTAATGAAGATCATAGGAATATTGGAACATGAACTCACATTTAAACCAACATGATATAAACATGCTCATGTGTGTAAATACTGTTTTCACTGACTCGCTCTTCTTTCATATAAATATATAAATATTGAATAAAGTGCATTGGAAGACATCTGTACATATATACAGCTACATGCTTATCTATATACACTTAGGTAGATACTTGTGAAGCAAAATATACCACAGTCACACTTATATGTTTAACCAGAAGACATTTGTTAGGCAATATTTATTTTCACTCTGATCAAGACTGAGTGTATGGGCATAGGATCTGTAATCTTCTCTCACATGTCTAATGAAATGTGTAAACTTATAAACTAAGTCAAAATATATTAAGTAGAGACTTCAGTGTTTATATTTTCATCACTTTGAATGGTATTATCATTAAGGAATAGTTCACTTGAAATGCAGTGTTGGTACTAGTGGTATATTATAGATTCTAGCTGTGAAAAAGTGAATCATATTTCAAATTATATCTATAAAGACATTATTAGGATGGCCCCAATACATTTCCAAATTTCATAATGATGGTTTCTAGCTTAATTTTCAAATTTGCATTTTATCCAAAGGCTTAAGGTAAAAACTACTTTACATCCAATAGACATGCCTCAGCATCGTAATAAAATACCTAACATCAATTCCAGTAAAATGGTGCAGTTTTTAGTATTCTAATGTCAAGGTGGAATTAAATACTTTTCATTTTTTCTCTCTTTATTAACTATTTCTACAAAATATTATTATGTAACTTAATTTTTATTGGGGAATCCAGTGTCAGCAATACTAAAATGAGTGCATTTTTAGGGATATGAGGCAAAAATTTTGTTCAAAACTTTAACAGCTACAACAGATCCAGACTGAGGAGCAGGCTAACCACAGTGTTTGATCTCCTGTGATATTTGCCCTCGTTCTTGCTTGGCTGGCATTCGCTGGTAACCAATCAGGTCACCTAGCTGAGGAAACTACCTTCAGAGCACAGACAAACCTGTTTCTGGACAAGGTAAAAAGGGAATAAATTGAAATGACTTTCAAAATAAGTCTGTTTATATATTTTTGAGAAAGCCCATTTCAGTTTAGTCATTTTCTTTAAAGGCAAGGATCTTACTTTAATTATTTTTATATCCCTAGTACCTAGAAAATCGCCCCACTCATAAGTATGTACTAGACAGATGATTACACAGCCAAGCTAAATCATTTTAATAAATAATATAAATGTATTGATTTGAAGACATCAAAGGAGTGTCACCCAGAAAGTCACTTTGTATAGAAATGTCCTAAGACTTCGTATTGGTAGCAGCCCAAACCTGAGTTTATTTTTCAGCCTTGACACAGTTTCATTAACATACTGTTTACTGTTCAAAGGAGCTCATGCGCAAAACAGTAACTTTACAGGAAGTTACCAAATACCTCTGTGGTACTGTTTAAAAGAAGCAATTTCTAGAGATGTATTTGGCAACGTTAAATTATCCTGTTGATAGTTCACATAGAAGAACAAATATTAAATAATGCCACACTGGAAATTCAGAGTAAAGCACAAGTAGAAGAGAAAGCAGCAATTGTTGTTCAGTGATATTTAAAATCTTTTCCACTCCTGATAATTAACTTGAAATGCAGCCACTACCAGAAATCTTGTAAATATTTAAGAGTGGTATCTATGCAAAAACAGTAATGAGAAGTGTTGCCAAATATTTCACCTGATTATCTTAGCAATACAAATTTTATAGTGCTGTTTTTAAGTGCTTTTCTTTCCTTTCATTATATAGGTCATGACAAATTTTAAAGAGCATTGGTCTTTATTTAAGAGGCCAATATATTAAACAAAATTTTCATTATTTACACTTATTTTTATTTACAGACCTAGGTAAGCAACATAACCTGATGCCATCAACAGAAATATCAAATTTCCATTTGATAATAGAAGTTAGATTAGATTTCTTTAGGGCCTCATTATAATTGCACAAAAAGCTAATTATTCTAAAGATGGCATGGAGAATATTAAAAGTATCACAAAACTCACAGCTGGAATGTGATCTGAACATTTTCGAAATACGTGTTCTATGGCATTTAACCTGCTTTCCTGGATGGAATACATTGAACCATACAGACATTGTTTTCAGTTCCATTAGAGCAGCTTAATTTTTCTAATTTCATTTTTTCTCTACCAGGTAGATGAAATCTAATTCCACATGCCTCCACAGTTGCCATGGCAACCAGCTGGTCAAACACAGCTAACCTTTTCATTCATGGTGTGGATACTGTCTGTGCAAGTGTCTTCTGGATGTTGTTTTCCTAGAGATACCATGGAGCAGTCACTATCTGTGGCCTTGGTATCTTTCTTAGAATTATTTTTTTGTCCCACTTGGAGCTGACCAGACTTGTAAGCCAAAGCTGGTATGGTGTTCACTAAGATTAACTGCAAAGGTTTTTTGTTTTCCTTGTACTGACACTGAATATACCGTGAAAAAGCTGATCTGTAGGTTTTATTGAACAGAGTGTAGACGAGGGGATTAACTGCTGAAGAGAGGTACCCTATCCAAACGAATACATTGAGCAGGGCTCCGAGAATGGCTTCATTGCAGGACTCTTTGCACATGACAGCCATGATGTTCGTGATGAAGAACGGGCACCACATCACCACGAACAGAAAGAAGACGATGCCGAGCACCTTGCATGCTTTCTGCTCATTGCTGATGGACTGCATAGTCCTCCTGCCAGCATAGGACCCGGGCTCCCTGTGGATTGACCTTTGGAAGAGCTTTTCTGAGGACAGAGAACTCTGAGGCAGGAAGCTGAAAGAAGATAACTTGGCCCGTGTGCCAGGATCGCTAACACACAGAGTAGCTTCTTTCTGTAGTGACTTGATAGTGAGAAAATAGGTGATCACCATGATGGTTAAGGGAATGAAAAATGCCACAAAGGAACCAATCAGGACAAAGTTATCATCTGCGAGTAGGCAACTCCCCTCTTTGAAGACCTTGGAATCATCCTGTAGCCCAAAGACTGGGATGGGCATGGATATACCTGAAGAGGGACAGAAAATGAAAGACCATTAGTATAAAATTGAACTCACAAGTTCAAGAGCATTTGTGGCCGTCTCAAGGGTTGTGTGTCAATTTTGTTTAAAACTTTAATATACGCTTTCAAAGGGAATGTCTATTCCCCTTGATTTATCTGTCTTGTGAGTATCTAGTAGGTAGCTCCTTAAATGTTGTGTTACCCTAAGTAATTGTTTACTTATAAAGGATTATGGTAAACATAGCTTTCTTTTTTCATGTCATGTTTTCCTGGTTATTACATTTCCTTCATTAACTGAAGAAAACACATAAGCAAAGAAACACAAAATAAAATGCCATTGTCCAGAAATAACTGCCATGAACAATTTGATGCTGTTTATTCACACATACCATGTGCCCACACTGTAAAATAGAACTTGGATTCCACTTCATGCACAGTTCTGCAATCTTTTTCTTTACCTAACACTATATTGTAAGCATGGCTTATTTATAAACAATTAGTAAAATTATAAACATAGTATATTTTCTTTCTAGTAACTTTGGAAAATACAAAAAATTAACAACAAAGTGAAACAAGATGTATTCCTTTTTAAAAACTCTTTATTTATTTCTTTGGTACAGGGTCTTGTGTATATGGACAGTGTTCGTGATGCTTACTGGTGGTCAGGTGTCACTTGTGGGACTGATCTACTGCTGTTTCCTTGATATCCACCTTGTAGATTGAGACAGGATCATGACCCATAGAGTACAGGAGAAGTCCATTTGTAGAAAAAGCTGATGGACATATTCTGCTGCTGGATATAAAAGAATAGTTGAAAAACTACTTTTGTATACTTCTTTTTCTCTTGTGTTTAATTATTTGCCTTAATTTGTAGGTTCTTTGCATTCTCCTTCATGGAGTTGTGGTCGTTTTTATCTTTCTCTAGAATATCTTTTAGTAAACTATGCAGAGTTGGCTTTGTCATCATGAAATTCTTTAGTTGTTCTATGTCCTAGAAGTATTTCACTTCGTCATTGAACTTGAAAGACAGTTTTGTTGGGTATAGCAGTCTGGGCTGGAATTTGTTTTTTTGGAAGACTTGAAGTACTTTGCTCCATGCTCTTCTTGACTTGATGGTTTGTAAAGAGAAATCTGTCTTTATTCTAATGGATTTTCTTTTAAATGTGGTCTGTTTCTTTTCTCTAGCAGTGTTATAGTTTATGTATAGGTGTCCCCCTAAAGCCTCATGCAGTCATGGGGCAGCTTCTGGAATTTGCAATTGATTATTGTGAAAATGGGTGCTGCTTCTCCCCTGAGCCAGGTGATTTGTATTTCAATGTAAAGGAAGAGGAGCTCTTGCTCTTAGCTGCCACCATGAAAGGTTGCCCTCTGCCATGTGCCAGTCTGCCTTGGAGCCAGCTGAATATGGACTGAAACTTCCAGTACTGGGAGCTAAATAAACCTTTCCTTCCCTTATTTTGAATGTATTAGTCCCAGCAACGAGAGAAGAGTAAGACAAGCAGCTTTTAGTACACTGTTCCTGTGCTGAATTTCTGGGATCTTGATTATTTTATGTCTGGGTGTGGTTTTAATTGGGTTGATGTTATTTGGGGTTCTATACACTTTAGTTACTGAATATCAAACTATTTCCCCACATTCGGGAAGTTTTCTGCTATTACTTCTGCCCATATTCTTTTTATATCATTTGTACTGACTCCTTTCTCATTGATGCCTACTAGTCTTACATAGTTCATCTTTGCATTATTTTGCAGATGGTGAATTATTTTTTCTTGCATTCTAGTTGTTATTAAGACATTTTTTCTTACCTCTTCACTAGCTGCAATGGTGTCTTTAAGATCTGAAAGTCTATTTTCACTTTCATTGAAACAGTTTTGTCAGCTTGTGATTCAGATTTTCAGTTCCTGTACAGCACTTTGAATCTGCTTCATACATTGTATTACTTTTCTATATTGCTCTATCAAGGATTCCATCATTTTTCTATTCTTCTCTGTTTTTTTATCATTGTCTTTAGAAGCACTTAGTACTTCTTTTACTATGGGTATTATTTATTTTTTTACTTCAGAAATTATTTCTGATCTAAGTTCCTCTATACCTTTCTGAAGTTGTTTCTTTACTTCAGATGCTACTATTTCAGAGATTTCAGATGTGTGATTTCTAATTTCTTCTATGCTATTATCTCCTGTATTTGTTCTGTGTGGGTTTGGGCCTGAGAGTGCATTTTGCTCCTTCTCTTTGTCATTTTGTATAGCCCTGCCTTCTGACTTTTGGTTTAGAGCTTTGGTAGAGTTCTTACCTTACTACCAAGTCTGGATCTACCAAGTTCAAAGTCCTCCATGTGAGTGTGGCTTGGGTCTGGCTTCTGAGCTCCACTTCTTCCTGTTGCAGCCCTTGGAGGCAAACCTGCTATGCCACTCTGGCAAGATGTTCTGCTCCTGGATCAGCTGGGTGAGTCTGATTGGATCAGCAACAAGGCCTGCCACATGTGTGAGAGCTCCCTGAGCCTGCTGGAAACTCATTCAATCCAACAACCAGGCCTGGTGCATGAGTGAAACCACCCTGGGGCAGCTAGAAACTCATTTGACCCAGCAACCAGTCCCAGTACACCCAGTGCGAAAAATTGCTTTAGAACTTACTGATAATAATTGATGCATTTAACATCTATTTAAGATATCAAAACTAGATTTGAGTTTTGGATATGGCTCTGAGCTCTTGGACTAAACATTTCATCCTTGTGCTGCTTGCTTTTTCATTGTAGTATGTCTCCTGCACTGATATATCTTTAACAAGGTGAGGGTGTGGGAAAAATGGATTAAATATATAGTGCCCTAAGCAATGCCTAGTCTAAAGGTAATGTTTTACCTATGTTAGGCAAATGTGGACTAACTTTGCTGGAGAATTAATCAGATAAAATAATCACCATTTTATTTTAATCTATTTTGGCTAGTTTTCTCATACCAGATGTTATGTAATAGATTTTCATAAACCAAAAGAAACTAAAAAAGAGTTTTGGCGGTTGTAATTATTAGCCTCTGCCACAGTGAGATAGGGTCTCAATCAATTTTAATTTGGTATAGCTAGAACTGTTGATTCCTTTTCTAATGTGATGAATTGTAGTCATTACTATTAGTCATGATGCACAAAAACAGAATATCAACTATCAAAAAGGTATACATTCATTAAAGTCCTAGATATTTATTTTCCTTATTAGTGCAAAGGCAGTTACTAGCTTGGAAACCTTTTGCTTTATTTGTTTGCAACCTGGTAGTTTATAATAAGTTGTAATTTTCAATTGAGCAGAGTATGCAATTACCTGGGATGTCAAATTGTTCAACTGTTTAGAATTCAGAATTGTATCTTGCTTAGGAATGCACATCACACACACACACACACACACACACACACACACACACACGCACTCACTCACTCAAAAATAGCTCAATTCAAATTTCTACAGCCAGAGAATAAGATAGAGTCATATGCCCTGATGAAGAGATTCCCTCTTTTAGGTGTCTTGAATGAACAGCCATTCTAGGAAGACAATGTGGTGAGAGAGGTTATAGGATTGTTCTGTGTCTGGAAAAAGACTTTTAGAAGGTAGAAAATTTCTTCCTCCTCCTCCTCTTCCTCCTCCTCCTCTTCTTCTTCTTCTTCTTCTTCTTCTTCTTCTTCTTCTTCTTCTTCTTCTTCTTCTTCTTCTTCTTCTTCTTCTTCTTCTTCTCCTCTTTCTTCTTCTTTGGCCATAACAAAAATGCCCTGATGCTATGGTACATATTGCACTCTTTTTCTGTGGCTCACTCATAGTAAGTGGTCAGCAAGGATTTGTAGAAAGCCTAGCTAGAAAGCTAAAGTATAACCTATAAAGAGGGGACAAAATTTTGTCAAAGAACTAGAAAATTTAGATAGGCTTTGTGGGTATAATAAATAGTTCAAAATCTTGCTCCTGCCAAGAGATGAAGATATTAGATGATATCCAAGACTGTGGTCACAGTCAACTCTGAGGCATTAATTTTCTGACTGCTTTGTTCGATAATAACTGCTTTTGGAGACCTGACATCTCCTCTCCTCTGAAATTTTTGCACAGGAAGCATTTTCCTTTATGAACAAATAGAATGAATCTTCAACTATATGACTCTGCATTTTGTTTAATATATTTTTTTCTGAGAAGTGGAAAACAGCAATCACATCTCACTATCAGAATTGGCTCCTCTGTGCACATTTTGATTTCCTTCTACTAAAACTCAGACAATGAAATGAAAAGAGAACACTGACACCAAAGAACCCAAAAACTTTGAGTGGTGCCTTTCTTTTAGATTAGTCCTGCTTATACTCTGCACATACAGTTTACACCTCTAATTAAAGTCTCACCACAGGATGGATAAAGGATCTGAATTGAACTCAGGGCTGTGGAGGATGGGCTTTAGCTTCAATCCTAGACTTTTACACTTTAATGTTTTAGGACTAACGTTACTTCTGGGACAGGTATTTTCCTTAGGGGACCCAGAAAAGGGCTGCCCTAGGCAGCAAGGCTTCCACAGGGAATGGAACAAAGGGAGTTCCAGGGGTCTCTGGTGGAGAAGGGGATGAAAGGAACAGAAACGATTCAGAGATTTACAGAAAACATCTTATTTTGACCCTTAGAATTCAATCCTCCTGAACTTGGTACCCTTTCTTTGCATTTTGACACCTGATAATTTTTCCAAGTTATGAGAAGGAATTTACTAACAAGCACCACTGATGAAAGCTGCACGGAAATCCTCATACTACACAGAAAGAATGCCTAGGTAGAGCACCTGGGATCGATGAGACACACTATCCCGGCCACCACGCAGTGCTCACCACTCCTAGTCTCTGAGCTGCAGACCAGGCAGATGTACAGAACAATGAGGGCTTGAAACATATGCCAGTCACCCAAAAGTTGCACATTTCTTCTTCAGGTAGTTGTGAATAGCTCTAAATAATAAGTTGCCATTTTCAAGGTACTTTTACATATATTCATCTACTCTACATCAATTTTTTTTTTTTAAAATGCCATGGAGAAACAGAAAATTTGCCGTGTGACCTTAAAAAGTGGGCCCCTCATGCTTCCTCATTTCTTCAGAATCTCACATAAATTTAGAGGCAAAATCAAGTCTCCTGCTTTGTTCTCTCCTAGTTCTTATAGTTGAGTTTTAAGAATTTTCAGATCTTTTATGGTTCTTATAAAAGTCTATGGCTATATCTAAAGTTCTTAACATTGATTTCAGGATCTGTGACAGTCCTAAAATGAGCAAAATTACACACATATATCATATGCTCCCTGCACTTCAGTTTGTTTCTTCCTTTAAAAACAGAGGCAGTAGCAAAATAAAGTTCTTATAATTAACACTTAGTTTCTTTTACCTGTAGTAAGTATTTTGGGTTTCTAGTGGTTGATACATTGCATCAACTTGGTTCCCTGCTTGGGGGGGACAAAGGGCTGGCCCTAGGATGCAATTGGCCTGCCCCAGAGTGACTCAGCACAAAGAAACCATATAAAGGGACTGAGGAAGGGGTCGAACTTCCACATCCCCCAAGGAGCTTCAGTCTTCAATTTCTTCTCGGACTTCATTGCCTGGCTGCCAGTGCAGACTCCTCACCCTCCGGCCTGGATCCTTCAGCCTCTGTAGCAGACTCTTTAGTGTCCATCGCAGACTCTTCAGTCTTGTGTCACAGATCCATTGGCTGATGAATAGAGACTTGAATGGGACACTGCAGTGAGCTTCAGATCTTGGGACTGAATTCTTCAGTCTGGGGTGCGCAGATGTCCTCTGCACACTTCCTCATCTGACTCTGTGACTCACTGACTCACTGCTGTAAGCCAATCTTCACTTGATCTTAGCCAAAAGGCCGAGAAGCGATAGCCAATCTTGTAATTCCTTATACATTGTATATCTTGTGATAATATCTGTTCCTTTTATTATATCTGTTCCTCTAAGTAAAACCCTAACTAATACAGAATATGCTAAGGGTTACACATTACAATTTCCTGGAGAACTTTGAAAAATCCCATTGCCTGGGCCTCAGAGTGAGAGTTTCTGATATTGTCTACTTCAAAAATATGAATTCTCAGCCCTTAGAAAGACATCATAATAAAAATATGTTAGTGGTTCCTGAAGTCTACGGGCCATGTCATGCAGAAGCCTGAATGCTTCCACCAGGGGTTCTTGCTAAACTGGCCTCTGACTCTGCCTCCCTGCCCTTTCTGTATTGTAAGTCAGGAGGGGGGGTTTCACTGTGATGATCTCTTGAGTCAGAGCCTTGACATGCAGATGTTGATTGCTGGTGGTCACTGCAACACCTGGAGGCCCATTCATGTCTCTTTTGTCTTAGGGCAGATTGACTTCCATTCATCACTTTTTTTCATCCAAATGTATGTTACAAAGCCCAAAGAGAATTTGAATCACATAAATGAATTATGAGATTTTTATTTCAACACTGAAATCACAAGTCGTAAAGTAAGTTTGGGTGATGGATATACTAATCAGCTTGATTTAATCATCCTGCAAAGTATACATAGTTCCGGGTCTCATACTGTACTCCACAAATGACTTACCAATCAAAAACAACATTAATAAAATTAAAACTCTTCAACTTTCCACTACTGCCCCTTTATTTTTTAAATAAATGTATGATGTACCATTTACCATAAACCAGTGCTTTTTTTCTTGGCTGCATATTTAGTAACATGCTCAAGAGCAAAGAATTATTTGTTTTAATTTTTAAAAAATATTTATTTATTTGGTACAGGGTCTTGCTATGCAACTCAGACTCCTAGTGCTCATCCTGCCTCATCCTCCACGGCACTGGGATACCAGGTATGCACTACCACGCCCGGTTTCGGTGGCCCACAGCAGGGCACACCCAGAGTTCCAGGACAGGCATGGCATGTGGTACTGGGGATGGAACCTGGGTCCTCACACTTGCCAGGCAGGCACTTATACCTCTGAGCTATCTCTCCAGCCTCAAGAAAAGAATTACTCAGAAAAACTTCACTTCAGAATTTTTTTAAGAACATCATCTTGAGAGTATCTTTTCTTCCATTTGTTTTAGGCAGGAGATTTTGGAATATTTCTTTCTGAAAGCTTGGAGAACATATTTTTCATGTTGTATGTCTCATCATGGAGACTCTGATCTAAAGATGTATATAAAAAATAGCCACAGTTGCTGGAAAGCTAGACTGTGACTGTCGCCTGCCCAATCCTGTCTATGGATAGTCCTGTCTTCTTCCTCCAGCTTCTCTTGAACATGGCTTCTAAAGTATCACATTTATCCTATTTCATTACAGAGAGTTGATAGTGCTTCAGTGAATAATAACAGCTCAGTCTGCAATTATTCAAATTTCTCAATTGTTGACATAATCATGTGGCACCCCTTTTCTGCTTCTTTTTTATGTTATGGCTGAAAATATTTAGAAGAATTTTACACATAGGTTGATTTTTTTCAGTTAGTCCTCTAGTGGGATCTGAGGTGCTCCTACGATTGCCCTGTCTCCCATGGTACCCTTCCAGGGCTTGGCTGGTGTGCTGCCACATTCACCCATCAGGGTGGGTGGTCCCCCTGTTTGTATCTATGCTGACTTGGCTTGTTGAGAATGCACCCAAGTTTAAGTAGCAATGGCAGAGAGATGTACAGCTCCTAAGTGTCCTTTGAAAGGAAGGCTGCCATAGGAGGGAATCCAGAGAGCGTATTTCGGGGAAGCAGATCTGAGATGGAGTTGGCAGCTGGTGTGCTTTACAGGCCACTGGCGCTCCAGGATTTCTACATAGTGGAGCTTGGGAATGTCAGCTGGATGCCCATAGGAAAGGCAGACAGTCTGCCTGGTGGCTACATGTACAGGAAAGCACACTATTTGCTTCAGTTGTATGACTGTATGGATTGGTATGGAGGGTATGCATGGTGGTCATATCCTTAAAGCATATTCAACATTTCTTTCAAGACAAAGCTCAAGATCTATCCCTGTGTGGCGTCTTCTCCATATCATTTCTCTCTGTAGTAAGGGTCTTTTCCTCATCTCCTTAATCACTTCTTCTACGCTGATCTACACTTCTAATAGCTTAGAATTTTGCTCTAGAAAGGTTACTACACTCATGAGACAATCTCATTAGTGGCAGGAATATCTTTTACTTATTTGTTGCAAGCCAGTCCAGCATCTAACTTGGTTTTGCTCACACTGGGACTCAGTAAATGTTTAGGGGGTCTGAGGAGTAAACAAATGTGGATAAAATGACAGAAGGTTGGGAATTATAATACATTTTATAGACATAGCTTGAAATTACTGAATAATTCCATACTAATTCCTTTCACTTTGCTGGGAAATCACAGCAATGAGGTTGTTAATTAGCTACAACAGTGAAAAGAAGGAAAATGGACATTATTATGATACAGAACTTTTTTTTCTCTTCTGAGACAGTTATGCATAAGATTAGCCAGTGCCAGAGCTGACCCCTGAGTAGCTAAAGCCATGTAAGAAAAGGCTGGTAGAAAATAGTGCTAAGTGAACATCAGGAGAAAAGGATGTTTATCCTTTCTGTTATGATTCATAGCCTGGAATTAGGCCTACTATTTACTTCAAAGCTTTTTTTTTTTCAAGTAAATTAAATGAGTAGTAGGAAACTAGAACATCCTATATTTTAAAAAAAATGATTAGAATCACAAGATATCCTTCTGTTTCCTGACCTCCCTGTTCATCACTAACTAGGTAACCTTGGGGTACTTAGTTTTGCCCACAGATATCTGTAAGGTGGCGATAATACAAATAGAAGGTTCCCTTAATTTATATACAGGGCTTTGGTGAGAAAACAGTGACCTAATTATTTTGTAAGTTTTCAGGATTTATTTAGATTAAAAATGTTTATATATTGCTAAGTACTTTAATAGATTCTGTAGACAATGCAAAAGACCTTTGAGAAGTTTCAGAAAGCCAAAGATCTTAAAAAGAAAACAAAATGTGCACACATAATATATTAGTGAAGCAGTGCAGGAAGGAATGAAATAAAAAGGCAAAATAGATGGTGAGGACAAACACATCCGTGTGAGTCAGTGTATGATGCTCACTGTGAGTTTGCAATTCTGGGAAAGAGTCCTGTAGAAGATGGGAGCTGAGTGGCCTGGAGGATGCATAGAATCTGGACATACAGCAAAGCCAGGAGGTGACTCTGCCTCCTGGACCCTGGTGTGCCTGGCCTTGTTGGTGCTGAGACAGTCTGCTGTCTGCCATGCAACTGTGGGCTCAGAATCAAGCACACTGCTGCTTCTTTCTTGTCAGAGTCATTGAGTGGTCCTATATCTGTGACAGCAATCAGTTTTGGCCATTTGTTCATTAATACAGGGGTACTTCGGTTCAAGAACTTAATATATTCTACAGCTCTGAAAAGATTCTGGCCACATTTGTGTCCACAAGGAAAGAGCCATGGTCACGTTCATCACCTGATGCAGAATTTGCAAGCAAAGATGAAATTTTGCCAAATGCTTCTCTTTGGAAACCCGATTGTTTACAAACAAAACTATTCATATGAACAGTAGTGTCACTATATTTAACTAAGTCTCCACTTCCCAAAGATATTATTGTCATTTACTAAATAAACAGTATAAATGGAGGCTGTGGAGGAAGAAAGTATAGAGAGGCAAGCAGGAAACTAGGTATAGCACTGGCATCAAGTTGTTAAAAAATGATTTAAGATAGTTTAGTGGCATAATGCCTGCCTGGCAAGTGCAAGATCCTGAGTTTAGTTCCCAGTACAATCAATCAATCAATCAATCAGTAAAAAAAGAAAAGAAAAAGAAATTAGCCTTTTTTTTCTTCAAGAGTGCTTTAATTTAGTAAAATAATTCCAAAACATTTGGTCTCATGCACTTTTATACATTTTACAAATTTAAAAATTATCAAGGACTCCCAATTTTCTGTTTGTATGGGTTACATTACCTTCTATTGTATTAAAAATTAAAATAGAACATTTAAAAATGCCAATTGACAATATGGGATGAAGATTTGATCCCTGACCTGCTGTGCTTGCTCCACCTCCAGGGCACACTGAGATGGGGACTCAGACTATGCATAGTGACATATGCCTGTAATCACAGCAGCTGGGAGGCTGAAAACAGGAGAATCACTATGAGTTCAACCTGTTTAGTGAGACACTATAGACCCTGTGCTAAATATGTTTTTTTAAAAGTACAAAATACATTGTGAATTCAGAAGAAAATGCGTCTGTAGGCCGGCTACATTTTATTGTGTGATTAGTTTGGCAGGATTAGAGTGTTAATGAGGAGGTTCTTTTTCCATTTAATTCATGTCACTTATGGATTTGTCACCTTATCTTTGATCTTGGGGTCACTATTCTTGTCCTGATAAATAGATGTTGTTTCTACCACAAAACTCAGATAGCTTTTTGTTTGGTTCCTAAATTTTGAAATCATGCAACGTCTTTCTCAGCTTGATTTCTGAGTCATGTTCCTTGGGCTCAGAAAAACTTACCATCACATGGATGGGTACATTCTTATTTTCCTGGTGCCCCTGGCAATGTCTGAGGGCACCAAAAGTCCTAACTCCTGTTTATAACATGAGCTAATCTTTTGTGTCTCCCTTTTGCCTTTGCTAGGCTCTCTTTGAGCTCCTGGGATGCCAGCAGCTTCTTCAGATGATCTCAGTGATTGACAATCTGGTTGGCTCAGATCTCCAAAACTTCTTGTTCCGCTCAGAGCACTCTGCATTGAACAACTCATAATTTTGATTTTTCTCTAGTTGTATTTGTAATGGACAATACTAAAACTATTACACAATGAAATTTTATTTACTCCATTTTGTGTGAAGATAGACATACCTCAAAACATTAATTTAGGGATTTGCAGAGATAATTTTTTTGTAACACTGAAGAGACATTTCTGTGGTTTAATTTCTGCATGTGAATCCCCTATCTTCTCCAGTACAAGATGAACCTTAGATATGCAGTATTGGTCAAGTTCATCGGGCTGTGTGCAAGCACCTGGGGCAGCCAGATCTTCCTGATTGATCTTTTTACTCCTTTCCAAATCATGGTTTTTCCAGGGTGTTGATATTGGGCAGGGCCTGTGCTATAAGTCAATGTCCTAGCTATAAGGAAGGCTAGGAATTTGAGTTCTGATTCTTAGGAATGTCCCCAAAATTTAAAGTTTAGTTAAAAAAGATGTAGCTGTAGAAGCAGAGGCTTCTACGCACTTCAGCACAATTTGAAGCCACTGTAATTAGCTGGGGCAAGGGATACCTCTTCCAAATTTGGGTCTACTATAATTTCTGCTGTATTACTATTTTATCCTCTTTTCTTGGCATTTCTTCTAATTTCTGTGATCTCTGTATTCAACATAAGGTGAAATATTTAACCCTTAGAAAAGAGTCAGTCTGGGAATATAAATTACATACTCACAGGTACTCAATCAGTTATGGGGCCAGCAATGTACCTAGGAATATAATGGGATCACTAGATAAAGCAAAAGACCATAGGAAGAATGGTGCTTGGTAAACTGGATAGCGCCTATGGCAGTCAGGTTCAATGAAAAAGTATAAATTAAGGGCTGGCTAGATAGCTCAGTGGATTAAAGCACCTGCAATCATAGAGTCACATGCAATGTTTTGTGCAAATTTAAGTTGATAGGTAAAAAGTAAGGGGCATCCATCCTAATGAATGCCTAAAAAATGTCAGACTCTGTGTAGACCTTCACATGCCAAGGCAGGAATTATTATTTACATTTTATGTATGAAGAAAATGGAGGGTCCAGTGTATTCTATCATTTGCTCTATGCCTTGTAGCTAATAAACAGAGACAGTGTTTATTTGTCTCATATGGCAAAACGCTGATAGTCACTGTTTTTCTTTATCTTTCATTTTATGGGCTCTTGATCTCTTGAATTATCACCTTACATTCTCTGAAGCACACCATTACCTGTAAAGGCCCATTATGAGGAGTTTTAATATATTTTTGGAAAACTTGAGGTTTACTACTTTGATTTTTCATTGCTTCCATTTGATAACTAATACTTTAGAGCTTTAAGCATTAAGAATGTTTACTTTTGAAGAGCTTTGAAACACATGTAAAAATTATGTGAGATTTTATATTACTTAAATATTGGACACTAGGAATAGAAACAAGGGAAAATAAATGGAAAACAAGCAAAACCTTCAGCCCAAGGTCAGTATAAATAAGAAACAGCTTAGCTATATAGCTGCCTACTTGGCTTCTCAACTGAGATATCTCTTGCTCATCCCCAACCTCAGGAGGTGGGTTGCATTTACTCTCAATTTTCTCAATCCCAGTAAATGACACGGCTGTCTACCTAGATACAAAGCTCAAGAATTTTAAAGCCATCGCACAGGCCTGCCAGCACCAGACCCACCAGGAGAGACTTCCAGCCTGCTGCCAGCGCAGCCTACCAACATCAGGCAGTGTCAGGCCTGCCAGGGCCAGGCCTGCCAGGTGAGGGTCCTCAGGCCCACTGCCAGCACAGCCTACCATCATCAGGCAATGCCAGGCCTGCCAGCACCAGACTCACCAGACAGCGCCAGGCCCACCAGCTCCAGGCCCACCACGAGAGACCTCCTCTGGCCCGCTGCTAGTGCAGCCTATCACCCAGTGCCAGACCCATCAGGTGAGTGAGAGCCCTCTCCCCGACCTTCAAGCAACTCAGCCATTCAACAAGCCCGGTCTGAAGGAACAACCCATGGGCACGCAGTCCTGCACCAAAGATCACAGCTACTCAGAATGATACAGACAAGGAGAAAAATGCAATTTCAGGTCCCAAGCCCACCTGAAACAAATACAGGAGTCACTACCATGCAAGAACTTAGGAATCATGCAGTTGAAATCTCTCAATTCATAGCATCTGAAGTAAACAAACAAATGCAGAAACGTATAGAGAAACTCGGATTGGAGGTAAGCTCTGAAGTTAAAAAAGAAATCTTTGAAGTA